>OX418223.1:607589-642095 GCA_948455865.1 Conomelus anceps
CCTCCTTCTCCTTCTTCTCTTCCTTCTCCTTCTCCTCCTTCTCCCCCTTCTCCTCCTTCTCCCCCTTCTCCTCCTTCTCCTCCTTCTTCTCCTTCTCCTCCTTCTCATCCTTCTCCTCCTTCTCCCCCTTCTCCTCCTTCTCCTCCGTCTCCTCCTTCTCCCCCTTCTCCTCCTTCTCCTCCGTCTCCTCCTTCTCCTCCGTCTCCTCCTTCTCCCCCTTCTCCTCCTTCTCCTCCGTCTCCTCCTTCTCCTCCTTCTCCTCCTTCTCCTCCTTCTCTTCCTTCTCCTCCATCTCCTCCTTCTCCTCCATCTCCTCCTACTCCTCTTTCTCCTCCTTCTCCTCCTTCTCCTCCTTTTCCTCCTTCTTCTTCTTCACCTCCTTCTCCTCCTTCTCCTCCTTCTCCTCCTTCTCCTCCTTCTCCTCCTTCTCCTCCTTCTCCTCTCCTTCTCCTCCTTCTCCTCCTTCTCCTCCTTCTCCTCCTTCTCCTCCTTCTCCTCCTTCTCCTCCTCCTCCTCCTTCTCTACCACCTTCTCCTCCTTCCTTCACCGTATCATCTTCTTCACCTTCTTCCACTTATCTTCCTCCTTCTTCGTCCCCTCTCTCAGCTTCTTTTTCCACTACTTTATCCTCTTTTCTTTCCCCCACCTCTTACCGTTTCATCGTCAAGTCCTTTTCTCTTCTACTTACACTTCATCTTATTTTTTCCTTCTTCGCTTTCTTGATCACGATTTTTCCTTTGCTTCCTTCTTTATCTTCTTAAATTCTTTCATCTTTTTCCAATTATTGCTCTCTTATTCCGATCCCTTTCCTATTATACTTCTCCTTCCTGGGTTTTCTCTATCTCGCTTTCCTATTATACATCTCAAAATTCTGCTTCCTCACATTTTTTATCCTTTTCTCTGATTCTTATTCCTCTTCTTCCTATTCCTATTCTTCTTCCGTGTCGTCTCCTTCACATACCTTCCTCTCACACTCGTTATTCTTCTCTTTATTTTTCTATTTCTTTACATTTTTTATTTTGTTTTCTCTTCCATTCTCATTGTTCATGTATTCTTGTTTTATTGTCCTCCTTATTTTTTCCTTCTCTGTATTCTGTCTTCTTATTCTTCTTTTTCTTCATATTCTTCTTCCTCTTCCTCTCCCTCTTCCTCTCCCTCTTCATCTCCCTCTTCCTCTCCCTCTCCCTCTTCCTTTTCCTCTTATTCTTCATCCTGCTTCTTCCTCTTCCTCTTATTCTTTCTCTTCCTTTTCGTCTTCCTCATCCTCTTCCACTTGCTCTTCCTCTTCCTCTTAATTTTCCTCCTGCTTCTTGTTCTTCCTCCTGCTTCTTCCTCTTCCTCCTGCTTCCTCCTCTTCTCCTTCTTCTTCCTGATTCGTCTTCGTTTTCTCCACTCTCGTGCTTCTCTTTCTTCTTCTTCTTCTTCTTCTTCTACTCCACTCTAGTGCTTCTCTATCTTCTGCTCCTTTTCCTCCTGCTTCTTATTCTTATTCTTATTCCTCCTCCTCCTCCCCCCTTCCTTTCCCTCCCTCTTCTGTCTTCTTGGTTTCCTTCTTCGCCTCTTCCTCCTTCTCCTCTTCCTCCTTCTCCTCTTCCTCCTCCTCTTCTTCTTTCGTTTTCTTCTTGAGTGCCTTTTTATATATTGGTAGCAAGGTGAGTTACGGCTCTAAATGTTTAATTGAGTTACACCCAGGGCGTAGTAGCAAGAAGTAGCCTCTCTCATCCTCCATTTCCTTTTTCCTCTCTTCTTCTCTCTCCCTTTATGCCGCCTGTACTTCTCTAACGTATGAGCTGTTGATCTCTTAGCACGGCCACCGTTTCTCTAATTAAAAGTACAGCTTTTCAATCTGCGCATGTGCAGTGCAATGTTTACTTGCTCGGTACACTTTTGATTTATTACCGGCGGTAATAAGTTACACTGTATTGGTACGCCTTGCATTCACGATACTAAATATATATCTATATCTACTGTACTTTCAACTAAGTTTGCTGATTGCTATAGCTTGCAAACTATAAATATATATATATATATATATATTCTACATTGTATTACAACCCCTGTACAATGAAAAATAAACGTTATTTTAATAAACGTTAATAAATGTTTAATAAACGTTAATAAACGTTTAATAAACGTTAATAAACGTTTATCTACGACCATGTCATAATGTATACATTACAGTTTCAACATTGATGCCAAAACAGCTGTCTTTTCGAAATGCTTTTTGAGACCCGTTGCATAAAGAGCTCATTATAGTACAGGTTCTACATTATAACACGGGTTCTGGACCAATCAGAAGCATTTTTGATGGAATCAATATTGTAATTCAATATTGTGAAACTATCAGCTGATTTCATCAAACTGCTACACCAGCTACTTTAACCTAACAATCTACTATAACTTCTCATATATGAGATGAGAGGTTAGGTATCTCTGACAGTCACAGGTAAAATGAAATTGTTTTAATTAGAAGTATACTAGTGGTCGTAGATAAAATAGTGTATGCAACGATTTTATTTGGCCATTAAGGCACTCGTGAGATATTTATAACACTCGCATTCGCTCGTGTTATAACTTACATCTAACTCGTGCCTTAATAAGGGTCAAAATAAAATCGTTGCATAAACTACTATTAATAAACGTTAAACGGTTAATAAACGTACAATAAAAAAATAAACGTTATTTTTCAATTATTGTATTTAATGCAATTTTGTTTACATATGAAACGTACTATAAATTTTTTTTTTTTAGAAAAAAAACATTATTTAGAGAACTAAAAGACCCCACTATTTATAGACAAAAGACATAAAAAACACAGTATACTGGTAATATTTTATTTTCTATGTAGTGGCGAAGGTGATATTGTGGAAGATATCCATAAAACCGTGAGATACTAGTTTCGGTTGTTCAAACAAATTAACTCAATCTCAAATTAAAATTCAGAGAAGCTTAACATAATTTATGCTAAACACAGAATGATACTATTGGCTGAGAGTGAAAGTGGCTGTCATAGGCTAACCTTCATTGAAGGTCTGTGATTGGCTGAAAGCCGTAACAAGTCACGCCCACTAGTAGGAGTGGCAATCATGAATAATCAGTGTAAAAATCAAGGAGAAAAAAGTAACAAACAAGAACAAAACACAAGTAAGCTAAATTAAACAATTAAGAACATTTAACTAAAATAAAAAATGAAGATAAATTGAATGCAGTCACGGTCAACCGAGGAAAACAAGAAACTACCGTTTTTAAAGTAGCCCAGAATTATGTTGAAACCAAATTGATTGAAATAAATTTGATAATTTTAACTTTATTTGATCATTTATTGTTGAGAGGAAATGTACAAAATATTTGATGGATAGGTTTACTCTTCTTGCTGTTGTTTATTCAGGTTCTCAAGGCATCATGCATTTTTCCTTCAGATTCCAAATCAACGTACAGTCATGTACAATAAGTCCTTCCCTGCTACTGCCTCAAGACTTTGGAATCTCTTACCATTGAATATTGTATTTTTACCTTTTTTTCTTCTTTTTTTCTGAGGATGAAGCCCACATAGGCCTGAGACCTGTGAGTGGGTAATGAGTTGGATGATGGTGATTGATGAGTTGGACTTACAGTTTTAGGTGGGTTGCGAACCACCGGGAAGTGATTTTACAGCAGAGAACAGTGTCGCTTTTGCTGGTCAATCTAAAACCTTCTTATAGAACATTTAAATTTTTTTAATAAAGAGCTATAATTTTTCAAGGCCAATTCAATTTTGCAGGGGTAATTTATGTTTCTATAGAGGTTTTGATTATTATTTTGTTTTTATGCATGTATATGCTTTTATTTTTCTTTACATTTCTATCTTTCACATATATCTGCCACCATAGGCGACAAGCCTGCAAATATCTATCAATCTATCTCTCACCTCTTATATTCTCTCTTTACCTTTGTCACTCTTTCTCACTCTATCACTCTCTCTATCACATCCCTTTCTCTCTCTCTCTCTCTCTATCTCATGGAGAAAATGACTGCATCTGTCCAACCCTAGAGCAACTGCATGAAACCACAAAAACATTCACCTTCTTTGTATATAATTTTTTTTATATAGATTATCGAAAATTGTTTCATCACTCACCACAACTCATCTAAGAAAACTTGTAAAGAAACAACTATTTTAAATTATCTCTTCTTTTCATCATCCATTACCATTATCACTATCATAATTAATTTCTTTTACAATCCATAGTTTATAAATATTCTTTATTTTCATCATAAAAACATACCAGCTACTTTTATAATAAACTCTTTTTATACTGTAACAAAAATAACTGCAACTAAATTCAAATAGAACAACTCTCTCTCAAACTATATTGGTTAAGTGTCAAGAATGGACGAATCCTTGTCCAAGCTTCGCCATTTCATGTAATTGCATCACTTAGATTGTCATTACTGTAATTAATATCATACAAATGAGATCATTGTACATAATTCTTTGCACTATAAAAATAGTATTTTCTGAGTTCACTACTGTATATATCTATGTGATGTTGATAATTTTTATTTTAACCATTCATATGCAAATTTGTAAATTTACATGAATAAAGAAATATAATCTAATCTAATCCCTTTTTCACTCGCTCTCACTCTATCTCTCTCATCCCTTTCACTCTCTCTTCCTTTCATCCATTCTCACTCCTCTCTATCCCTTTGAGACTGATACGTCCCAATTAGGCAGCGTTCAACACACTTGACGAGGTTGAGGTTGTTGTAGGTGGAAGTAAACCCCAATGGTGGGGGGGGGGGGTGGTGAAGTGGGGAGCTTTGAGCCATGAGGTCCAACTTGGTTGTAGTAGGCGGAAGTATGTCTGAAAAAAAAAATGATTTAATTGGAAGTTTAGAGAGAAGCTGCCGGATGATGGTGAAGAGGGAGGATGCACTAGCCAACGACCACGATCATTCAGCCAAGACAAATTGGATCGGAAACCGAAAAAGATTCACAACCCGACTTTACGTCCCCCCTTTGGTTTGGCGGTGGGGGGGGGGTGGCAAGGGTGTACCCACCCCTCTCAAGCCCTACTGCATGGAAATTTATTGCATACCCACCAATAATATCGTCCTCACAGTGTGTGGAGGAGCTGTTAGTAGAAATTTTACTCGGGGGGGAAAAAATCAAAAGTTGTTAGAATCAGAAAATATTCACAGAATCAGCAGATATTCGATATTTCTCCAATAGCACCTATTCTCATCCTATTCCTTCTCCTCTTTCTTCTCCTACTCCTCCTCATTCTCCTCCAAATCCTCCTCATCCATCCCCAATTTTCTTTCTCCTCCTCCTCCTTCTCATACATCCCCAATGCTATTTCTCCTCCTCCTCCTCCTCCTCCTCCTCCTCCTCCTCCACCTCCTCCATCACAAATTTTCTTTCTGCTCCTTCTCCTCCATTCCCAATTTCTCTTCCCCACCACCCTCTATCTTCTATTCTTCTGCCGAACATTATCATTGTTCATACTTTCTTCGTTTTTTGCCTCACTAATGCCGCATCTCCACCAACCGAACATGCTTGGCGAACAGTGTTCGCTGGAATCAGCTGATGTCGCTGAACATTGTTTGGAGTTGGTTTGGTGTGGACGCCTTCTCGAACGTTATGATCGGTGTGGTGGGGGTAGTGGCGGGAACCTGTTGTTGGTCGTCACTGTTCGCTCACAGACCGAACATCTCAATTGAACTCACGAACAAGTTTGGTGACCCATATGTTTCATGTTTGCCCGGTTTTTGTATTCGCCAACAATGTTCGGCAGACATGTTCGGTTGGTGGAGACGCGGCTTTACTCTTATTCCTCCTATACATTTTGTCTGCTTCATCTTTTTCTTTTTCTTCTTTTTATTTTTTCTTTTTCTTTTTCTTGAAGAAGACCATTGGGGCTGAAAAGAGAATAACCTAATAAGTAATGTTGAATTATAATAGGGTTTTTTCTAGAGTATTTGGAGATGAACATTGATAGAAAATAAAGAAAAAATATATTTGGATTTCGAAGGCAACCTGATACAGATACTGATCATTTCACCTGAAAAAACTTCATTGATTAGTCTAGAATAAATTTATTTTCCTTTTCATTGATAGGTTTTGAAGCCTGTAAATTAGTAATGAACAGGTAACTAGAAATTAATAAATAATAAAAACGAGGAATATTAATAAAATATTAAAATTACATTAAACAGAATACTATTTTGGATTATGTTGAGTTTTTTTGGTATTCTGAGGTGACTATTCATGGGAAAAATCTACAGTCTAAAAGAAATTTAATAGGAAACCTGAGAGATACTGTACTGATCTTGACACTTGGAAGAAATTCTTTAAAAAATTATTCTATTTTTCTTGTCTATAACAATTTTCAATCCTGTAAATTAGTAGTGGACCGAAATAGCTATTTGTGTAACTAGAGTGCAAAATAGCGTTTTTCTGCATCGAGAGAAACAGTTTCGAAAAAAAGTTTCTCGAGTGCGGAAACAATACTTTGCACTCGTATTACACATTAAATTTTTCCTACAGTAATGTATAAAGTCATTTAAACAGAACAAAACAGGACATACATAACCTGACAATTCCTCACATAACCTATCATCGAATCAAATCGTTTTCAACTACAACAACTATTTCGCAGCTGAAGCAGAGTAGCCAACCTATTTTTGAATTCAGAATAGGGAACCTGCGTATTACATGCTACTATTTTGTGTTGTTAGGTTACAAATCTGGAGTGCGGAAAAGAACTTTCCCGCACTGGAAGTTACTCTCCCGCACTGGTGCAGGAATAGACTATTTTGCGTGCTACAGTTAGTGCAAAAATAGGCACTTTTTCGGGTCACTGTAGGAAAAATATAGGAAAACATTTACGAATGTAGGCTTACTGATATTTAGTCTCTGACGCTGTCGGCTGGAAATAATCGGTTCCGTTCATGGGAGCTTTACTGTTTACCGGTAAAGGAATTTTACCAAAAACTGCAACGCCTGATTTTTGAACGTCTATGAATTTGGATGAAGTAATCAAACGCCTTTCGCTTTTAAAATTCCATTCACTGGTACACTGTCGAGGTTTCATTAACTCAACCAATGAAATCCCGCTGACACACAACTCGTCTTAGCTTTAGGATATGACAATGCGATATTAGGAAGATTTTAGGATACTATTAAAATGTGAATTATCTAAACAAATCATTGAAGATGAATAATTTTGAATAAATAGAATTTCACAACTCGCTGGCTCTGGGTGTGAACGTGCTTGCTGCTTCATTATTCGTTCCAATAATACCAATTTACGCCGCAAAAAGTTCCCAGTTACGATTCGGTCCGTACAAACTGAGAAAACAACGTCCGTTTGATACACTTTTTGCTTCATCTATACACCAGGTGCTGTAATTCTCCTGTGGTGCGAGTGGGAGGTAGCAGGGTCAGACTGCACTCTATCTTTCTCTTAGTTTTTTAAATTTTCTTTCGCGTTGTAACGATAAACTCGTTTCTAAGAAATACGGGTAACATCGGCAAAACGAATCGGTAGCCTCTTTTGTTCACGTTGTGACGTCATCAAAATTTCAGAATACGTTGTGGGAAAGACAAAGGAGAATAATTGAACCGGATGCATTGAAACTCCGTGCTAAATTCTGCTAAACGTGATACGTTGCCCCCTAACATCCTTATTCACTCCCCCCCCCCCCCAACCATTATCAACCTCATCACAATCGGATATTGCCTGAGACTGTTTTCAGCACGAATTGACTACTACACAGTGGTTTTATTAGTACGTTGCTCAGTTTAGAAGTACAGTAGCCTACAAGTTTAGTAAAGAGTACAGGGGCGTTACAAAAAGGGGGTTGGTCCCCGGGTTCGACCCATTCCCTCATTAAATATAATTGAATTTTATTCATAATGTGCGTTAAAATAGGAGGATCTATTTCCAGAAACGTTCAATTGTATTTTTGAAGGATTATTTTTAAAATTTTCTCAAGACCCTCCTTATAATGAGCAAACGAAAAAGAGGATTAACATTTGCTCAAGACACTCACTAAGAGCTCCCTCTACCCGGGAAATTATTGTGAAGAGGCCAATGACAGGCCATAGACACTGAAAATTTCATCAAAAATGTCACTAAACGGGATGATGATCTAGAGGCGGTGTTAGAAGGAGAAGAAAAGGAATAGGAAGAAATAAAAGAAGAAGATAGTGAGGAAAGGAGGAGAAGGAGAAGAAAGTGAAGAAGGGGAAGAGGAAGAAAGAGAAAGAGTAATAGGTGGAGAAGAAGAAAAATAATAAGAAATGGAATGAGGAGAAAAGGACAAAGATTAGGTGGTGGAGGAGAAGCAGGAAAAGGAAGACAAAGACAACTAGGAGAATACAAAGAGTTAAAGGAGAAGAAGGTGGAGGAGAAGAAGGTGAAGGAGAAGAACGAGGAGGAGAAGGCGAAGAAGGAGAAGGAGAAGAAGGAGGAGAAGAAAAATAAGAAGGGGAAGAGGAAGAAAGGGAAAGAGAAATAGGTGGAGAAGAAGAAAAAGAATAAGGAATGGAATGAGGAGAAAAAGGACAAAGATGAGGTGATGGAGGAGAAGGAGGAAAAGGAAGACAAAGACAACTAGGAGAACACAAAGAGGTAAAGGAGAAAAAGGTGAAGGCGAAAAACGAGAAGGAGCAGAAGGAGAAGGAGAAGAAGGAGGAAGAGATGAAGGAGATGGGGGAGATTAGATTAGATTATTTACTTCATATTATTTAATAGAGTTAATGACTAATAGAGAATGAGAAGAAAGAGTAGTAGAAGCAGAAGGAGGAAAAGGTGGAGAAGGGTGACGAGAAAGAGGAGAAGGAGGAGGAGGAGGAGGAGAAGGATAAGAAGAAGGAAAAGGAGAAGGTGAAAGAGAAGGAGATGAATAAGGAGAAGGAGGAAAAGAAGAAGGAGGAGGTGAAGGAGGAGAAGGAGGAGAAGGAGGAGAAAGAGGAGAAGGAGGAGAAGGAGGAGAAGGAGGAGAAGGTGGGGAAGGAGGAGAAGTAGGAGAAGGAGGAGAAGGAGGAGAAGGAGGAGAAGGAGGAGAAGGAGGAGAAGGAGGAGAAGGAGGAGAAGGAGGAGAAGGAGGAGAAGGAGGAGAAGGAGGAGAAGGAGGAGAAGGAGGAGAAGGAGGAGAAGGAGGAGAAGGAGGAGAAGGAGGAGAAGGAGGAGAAGGATAAGAAGAAGGAGAAGGATAAGAAGAAGGAAAAGGAGATGAAGAAGGAGAAGGAGGAGAAGAAGGAGGAGGAGGTGAAGGAGAAGAAGTAGGAGAAGGAGGAGAAGTAGGAGAAGGTGGGGAAGGAGGAGAAGTAGGAGAAGGAGGAGAAGGAGGAGAAGGAGGAGAAGGAGGAGAAGGAGGAGAAGGAGGAGAAGGAGGAGAAGGAGGAGAAGGAGGAGAAGGAGGAGAAGGAGGAGAAGGAGGAGAAGGAGGAGAAGGAGGAGAAGGAGGAGAAGGAGGAGAAGGATAAGAAGAAGGAGAAGGATAAGAAGAAGGAAAAGGAGAAGGTGAAAGAGAAGGAGATGAAGAAGGAGAAGGAGGAGAAGAAGGAGGAGGAGGTGAAGGAGAAGAAGTAGGAGAAGGAGGAGAAGTAGGAGAAGGAGGAGGAGCAAGGAGAAAGAGAACAAGAAGGAGAAGAAAAGGGAAGACGACCTTTATGGAGATGTACAAGAACAAGAATAAGAACAAGAAGAATAAGGAGGAATTGTAGTGAAAGTCGATGAAAAGGAGGAAGTAAAGATGAAAAATAAGAAGAAGAAGTAGTAGAATAGGTGGTAATAGCAGGCAGGCACTGATAGCGCATCTCACTGGTCGCTCGTGAATTTGTTTAAACAATGGATGACTCCCATCCGAGATTATCATCATCAGTGCTTATAATGGAACGAGTCTATTGATAGATGTCTGCAGATTAGGCCGGAATGCGCATGCGCAAGGCAAAATAAAACGAGCGTATATATTTGTTTTGCCGCTTTATTAGACTCGGAAAACCGTTTTCATCGAAAAGAGCGGGTAAGTAAGTAGAGAGGCGAGGCGCTCGGGGCGGCAAAGCTAAATGAAAAAATACACAAAAATACTGCCGCTTAATGGCTGTGTACTATTATAGTGGACAATGAGTCTTTAACAAGTCTTCTTCTTCTTATCGTAGTGCCTTTCTTCGGCCATCTTTGTAGGTAGGAGGAGGGGTGGGGGTGCTCGATCCTCTCCTCCAAGCACAGCGCTGATGATGACCTGTTTTATGGCCGTTTAGTTTTATTTTCATTTTTGCTTACAGTTATCGCTCGAAAATCTCTCCCAAGTTGATAGTAATAGGGGTGGGAAATGAGTTATAAGTGAGAAATGGATAGAAAAGAGTGGGCGACTAAAAAGAAGAAAAGGAAGATAGAGAAGGAGAAGAATAAAAATACGAAGTAGGTTGAAAAGTTGAAAAAGAAGTATGGTAATAAAGACAGAATTTAGAGAAGGAATAAGAATAAGTGAGGCCAAAAAAGAAGAAAATATGAAAAATGAGTATGTTCGGTAGAAGAATAGAAAATAGTGGGTGGGAGGTGGAGAGAGATTGGGAATGGAGGAGGAGGAGCAGAAAGAATATTGGTATGTATGTATGTAAGCGTATGGCTTTTAATGGTGGGGAGACCCTTACGGGTAGTTCCACCTCGCCGTTTGTGCCATGTTACGGGGAACATGGTGAACCTACTATTTTAGGTGGGTTCCGAACCACCGGGTAAGTGATAATAAAGCTTGTAACATCAAGTCATTGAAGCACGGTCACCCATCCAAGCGCAGTCTTGAGCGGTCGTGACTGAACATCACGACCACTTGAACACCACGCTCACCGCATGACCAATCACCACCCTAGAATATTGGTGATGGAGGAGGAGGAGGAGGAGGAGGAGGAGGAGGAGAAAGAATGAATGGTGGACGAGAAAGAAAATTTTAGGGATGGATGAGGAGGATTTGGAGGAGGATGAAGAGAAGAAGGAGAAGGAGCTAGAGCAGGAGGAAGAGGTGAAGGGGTAGGAGGAGGAGGAGGAGATGAAGTAGGAGGAGGAAGAGAAGGAGGAGGAAGAGAAGGAGGAGGAGAGAAGGAGGAGGAAAAGAAGGAATAGGAGGAGGAGGAAGAGGAGAGGGTGACGGAGGAAGAGAAGGAGGATGAAAAGAAGGAATAGGAGAAGGAGGAAGAGGAGAAGGTGGCGGAGAAGGAGGAGGAGACGGTGGCGGAGGAGTAGGAGGAGGAAGAAAAGGAGGAGGAAAAGAAGGAATAGGAGGAGGAGGAGGAGGAGGAGGAGGAGGAGGAAGAGGAGAAGGAAGAGGAGAAGGTGGCGGAGAAGGAGGAGGAGGAGGAGGAGAAGAAAGAGGTGGCGAAGGAAGAGAAGGAGAAGGAGGACGAGAAGGACTAGGAGGAAGAGAAGGTGGAAAAAAAGGAGGAGGAGGAGGAGGAGAACTACGGAGAGGTGAAGATGAAGGAGGAGGAGGTGCTGGTGAAGGAGGCTCAGCAAGTTCTGGAAGTAATATATCTATTCTTCATCTATGCTTTAGAAAATTTCAGCCGGGGAATCCAAAATCTAAATCACCGAATTGACCTGATATGGTCCACATTACATAAAACTGCATTTCTCTCATATTTTATGACCATCTTATTATTATTTTATTTTATTTTCTTGCAATATTAGATTCAGATTCAGATTCAAATGACTTTATTTGTGTAAATTTACAATTTATTTGAATGATAAAGTATTATTAATATTAGCAACTCTCAGATCCACTAGTTGAAGTTAAGTACAGTTGATTTTGAATCGTAAACATAATGGTAGAATAGTTTGAGTAGAAAAGTTTATAAATACAACTACAATACAATACAATATTAGTTAGATTACCATGGATTAGTAATTCATTTTACAAATTTTTAATTTCAATTTAAGCATTGTAGACTTGAATAAAATCACATTTAAAATTCTAATTTATTTTTAATTTCTAAATCTAATATGGAAGATTTTGTTTAAATCTCACTCTATTTCAGGCTCAATTCTTTTCTCCAGTAACAGTAAGATTAGCATGGACTACAACTTATCACTTTATTCTAAGCTGTACTAGTCCTAAGCCCGCGAGTGCAACATTACAGAGGTGATTTTCTTCTTATTTTCTTACAGAGGTGCATTGGGTTTCACCTAATGAAATTAATAGCCGATTATAATCGTTATGGCCTATCACAGACGGCAAATTATCGCGAAACAATAATTCCAATTCGAGACCTGTTATTAACGCCGCCATTAGCGGGGCGAACCGCGAGCTGCAGCTCTTCACGCTACATCGATCGAGTGCCCCGCGGGCAGACCCGTTGTTATTTATGGCTGCGAAACATGGTTTCACGGTGCATTATGCAGGAATACAGTGCAGCCAACTTGCGCGAGGCGTGACGACTGCATTGAGCTCCAGTCGGCTATCAAGGTGTTCTCGAATAACTTTAGTTGCGTTCATTTATTGTAATTTTGTCAATAATTGAATTTATTGTATTCAATTGTAAGGAAACTTTCAGGGCAGATTGGCTGATAAGATTGGAGCAGAAAGCGTGATAATTGTGGATTGATTCTTGGGGAAAGTTGGTGGAACTATTGGAGAAAGTTGATCTTAAAATGAGTACCGATACAAAAAGCGACTTAATTAATATTATTGAGATATTTTTCCAGATACAACAGTTGAACGTAAATTTAATCTTAGGTCCATATTTAAAAACGTTCCTTCAATGTTTCTCTTGACTCGAGGAACTCTTCAAATGTAAGTATATAGGCATTTCAAGAGATAGTACAGGAACGTTTTTGAAACATTTTTTCCAGTTACAACAGTTGAACGTAAATTTAATCTTAGGTCTGTATTTAAAAACTTTCCTTCAATGTTTCTCTTGACTCAAGGAACTCTTCAAATGTAAGTATATAGGCATTTCAAGAGACAGTACAGGAACGTTCATAAAAACAGCCCAGAGTTTCATATTTAAAGTCCTACTGTTGTAACTGAAAAATATGTTACAATACTGAATTAAACCGCTAATATTCCCTCCACAGTTTCAATGTTGGAGCTTAATCTTCAACCATAAGGTTGTTAAACCTTATTATTTTATCAAGAACTGAGTTTTTCTTTGCTTGTATAAACATTGTCCCCAATTAACTAACTGATTAATCAGTTAATTAATAATCACCAATTAATTTTATTCTTGTACACTGGCATTTATTGACGTCCTATATAATACAGTTGTCTAAACGGCCATTATCAGTACAGAAAACCTTTTTGACAATGTCTTTAGCTATAAAAAACTAAATTAACTTTTTTTTATCAGAATAATAAACGTTTAAAAACCAAGTATAATAACAAAAAACTTTAGGGAATTTGATAATTTCCATGTTTTTCAACATGAAGTGGTACCTGATCTCATAAGAAAGTTTCAATATTGTGCATGTCTAAAATTCATATTCACCGAAATTATTTTACAAGGGAAAAACTCTTTTCATATTAAAAATATCAGCCCATTTTATTTATTAGAAATAACTTTATTATATCAATTATAACTTTTTTATTGATTTAGACAGAAGTATTTGAAGCTGATCTTTGAAGGAAGTGCAAAGTTTATGCAATTTGCAACATAATTTATTAATTGGTAGCATGGAAAGAAATTTTTAAATTAATTGCATCTTTGAGAAATATTAGTCAATAAAAATATTAATTTTGATACTTTGAACGTTCTCAACTATGGCTAATAGTTCTAAAATCTTCTGATCTTCACATATTTTTGTATTTTTCACAGAGTGGCAGTCATCATGATGTGGCAAGTATAGAAATTCATAAATCAGAAACTTTGACTTTCCGACACAAGTGAGGCTTTCTGGGCCTTATGAACGTTCCTGCAGTGTTTCCTAAATCAAGGAAATCTTGAAATGTACTTAGAATACACCTCAAGAGTCCCTCGAATCAAGAGAAACTGAAGGCACATTCATAAATACGGCTCCAAGACATTTTTATAACTGTGAAAAATGGCTCATCTCTGCAACCACAGTAAGTAAAATAGATATTTGTGTAACTAAAGTGTAAAATGGGGGTTTTCTGCACCAAAATAAAGTTTCTTGAGTGCAGAAATAATACTTTGCGCTCGAATTACACATTAAAGTTTTGCTACAGTAATGTATAAAGAAAACAAAACAGGACATACATAACCTGACAATTCCTCACATAACCTATCATCGAATCAAATCGATTTCAACAACAACTACAGCTGACTATTTCGTAGCTGAAACAGAGTAGCCAACCTATTTTGAATGCAGAATAGGAAACCTGCGTATTACATGCTCACTATTTTGTGTTGTTAGGTTGAAAATCTGGAGTGCGGAAAAGTACTTTCGCGCACTGGAATTTAATTTCCCGCATTGGTGCCGGAATAGATTATCGTTTACCTAAATCGTTTACCTAAATCGTTTACCTAAAGAATTAATTAGTGGTAGAGCCCTCTTATTTGCTGATGATACATCACTCATTTTCAGCAATTCCATTCTAGATAATTTAGAAATAAGTGCCCATATAGGTGTGCAGTCCATTGTCCAATTTTTAAACCAGTTGAAATTAACTATAAATAGTAAAAAATGCCAATACCTTTAATTCAAAAACAAACATAATTTAAATGAAGATAGGGCTATAAACGTGTTTGTAAACGATAATCAATTAGACCAGGAAGAAGAAATTGCATTTCTAGGAGTTACGTTGGATAGACGATTGACCTGGACTCCATACATTGAGAAAATATGTAGTAAAATTTCATCTGGGGTATTTGTCCTGCGACAGCTCGCTAGATTGAATGACAAAAAGTTACTTTTTACAGCTTACCATGGGCTCTTACTGTCACATATTAGGTATGCTATCTTAGTATGGGGTAATTCATCAAAACAAAATCTTGATAGGGTGTTTAAGATCCAAAAGAAAGCGGTTAGGTGTATAGAAAGAGTAAATAGATTAGATTCATGTAGGCCGTTGTTCAAGAGACTTGGTCTCCTAACTGTACCCTGCTTATATGTGTATGAAGCTACTCTATATGTAAAAACGAATGATATTAACCAAAATCTTGATGTACATGATTATAATACAAGAAGCCGAGGAGATTATCACTTGGTGAGTCACAATAGTAGCCTATTCAAACAAAAACCTAGTTATATTGGTAGGAAATTCTACAACAAGCTACCGCAGTTTTTGAAGAGTCTTGAAAATATAGAAATATTTAAAAATCAATTGAAGAAATATTTAGTTGGTAAAGCTTTTTATAGTGTACAAGAGTTCCTTTCACATGAAAATTAAGCCTCACCTCAACTAATTGAAGTAATTATGGTAGTGTAATTATGGTTATTATGGTTAGTAATTATGGTAATTATCTAGTGTATAATATTGTTGATCTGACTTGTCTTATACTCCTTAACTGGAGTCTCCAAGACGTAATCTACAAAGAAAAAAAAAAAAAAAAAAGATTAATTTGCGTGCTACAGTTAGTGCAAAAATAGGCACTTTCACGGGTCACTGTAGGAAAAGTACTTTCCCGCACTGGTGCAGAAATAGACTATTTTGCGTGCTACAGTTAGTGCAAAAATAGGCACTGTTTCAGGTCACTGTAGGAAAAGTACTTTCCCGCACTGGTGCAGGAATAGACTATTTTGCGTTCTACAGTTAGTGAAAAAATAGGCATTTTTTCGGGTCACTGTGGGAAAAAAAATGTATTGTATTTTTTATAGCAGATAAATATAATCCTGCTACTCTGAAACCTATCTTCTCAAACATTCTCCTTCATGGGAATCAGCCCGTTTGACATGAATACCCCAAATATATCATAAACATCTGAATACACCTAACTCAACCACTGTGAGTCCATTACTGATAGAAATAATTGAAGCAGAAGGTCCATTTCAGCGATAAATACGCCATTTGTAGTCAATAGCGTGGCACGTTAACGGTGATTGCCAATAAGGATGAGATATGGGATTAGGCTAAATGAAATTATTGTATACAGCTTAAGATTGCGAGGATAGGCGCAGAGACTTTGCTTGGAATCATTACTCGATGAGATAGAGCTTTGTTAATTAAGATTGAAATGAGTACAGCGTTGTAGCAGTTAAAAAACAGTAGCAGGCTGCAAAAATTTATTACTGCATTGGAACTGTTTTGTTTTAATCGATATTGAGCCAATGACTGCATAATGCAAGATGGAGGAGTGCAGTTTGTTAAAAGTAACCCCGTTAATAGTCTATGACCGAATTAAACGTTGTTTATTCGAATAACTGGCTTTATTCAATTTAGTTCTGCCGGTATTTTATCGCCTCACCAACTATATAGCGTTAATCAAGTTATCGTTGAAAGTAATCAAGTTGAAGTTCAATAAGTCGGGGTTTTAGTTGGATCTATGTCGTTGTTTCACATTTGTAATATTCATTTCATGTACCAACTATAAATACGATTTTTAAGTACCCATTTTTTTTTGTTATAGAAATCGTTCCATTAAAAATAGATTGCATTTTATTAATATTTTATTTCATTAAACTCAATTAGTATCGGCTACCGGGTGATTACGAAAGAATGTTCCAATTTTAACTGTCATACATATAATTTATTATGCACTGAATGAAGACATTCAAGAAATGTAAATTAAACGAAAATATCAAGTTACTACAACTTTCAACTTTTTCCCACAACTTTAAAATGATTGACAGACTACTCAAATGTTGTTTATTCAATACGGTACACAAAGTTTACAATAGGTTTAACTGTAATACATATGAATTATTATGTACTGAATAAAAAAAAGTAAATGAAACTAAAATATCAAGTTACTACAACTTTCAACTTTTCCCATACCTTTGAATGATTTCTACTGAAATGTTCGTTGTTTTAAGTACACAAAATTTACAATTACTGTAATATTTATGAATTACTATGCAGAAGCAAAATTTATTAACTTCGAATTGCTTCAAGTGCTATTAATAGCAATTGAAGGAATTCGAAATTAATAAATTCTGTTTCTGTATAATTGTCAGTTTGTTTGGTTGTCAGTCACTTCAAACTAAAGTATTATGCATTGAATTAACATTGTAAATAAAACTAAAATATCAATTTTCCATTTTTTTCATGTAGCCAATATGGCCACTGCTATCCTCCACCCTTGAGACCTGACAAGTGACACTGGGCCCTTTCACACAGCGAACCTGCATATTTGGACATTGATGAGCAACACAAATTGGCTGCGTGTGAGAGTATCCTTTCATCCAAAGGGCGTAGCCCCCTCTCGCTATCACTTTGCCACCCAGGTGAGACAAATACCCATCCTTTGTCAACTACAAAAAAGAACAAAATTTAAAAACAACATTACCTGGCCATTTTTTAGTAGGCGGACCACCCAACAAATGATGTGTTACAATTTTCCAACTTCCCTCCTGTGTCTAAAAAGGAAATAATAGCTGAATATGCTTATTTCGTTAAACTATTGGACTTCCTCGAGTGACAGTAGTACTGTAATAGTTTGTTGTAATAGCCTTTGTCACCTCTGAACATAAATATCACGTTTCGTCTTCGGCGGGCGGAGGTGATACAATTAGGTTCTTCCTTTCAGCTTTTGTTCTTTAAATTGTTAGTTTTCGTTTTCTTGACTCCCAAATACGGCTACACTGCTTGGAAATGCTATTGAGCTTGAGAGAGAGAGAGAGAGAGAGAGAGAGAGGGATAAATAAGTGTTTTTTCGCTGCTATTACAAATAATAGTTTTGTCCAGTTAGCCTTGTTGGAGTTTATTATTTCTGGATTTCTTGTTCCATGACGAACTGCGTTGTTAATATTAACTTTTCATGTGAAATTTAACGACTTGCAGTCAAATATTTGTTAAGAATAAGTATAACTTAAATTTCACATGAAAAGTTATTATTATTTCTGTTCTAAGTACAGTTCTATCTTCTGAAGAGAGGGATAATTTCACAAGAGCAATGCAACTTAAATGTTATAAATGCAATGAGAAAAGGGGATCAGAGAATAATATTTTATTGAGCACTTTAAATTCTACTATAAAATTATCTTTAAGAATTGAAGTTAATATCAATTTAAATTTAATATCAATTTGCAACTAAAAGTTTCATTTTAAACTTTTTTGATGAGGTTCTTCTTTTCCATCCTCGATTAAATTAAACTAAGAACTAGGATAAAACACTTCAAAGTTGGAATAAGTGCATCTATGTATAAGATCTATCTTAGTTCAATTCTATCTTTTTGTATTAAAACTGTGTATTACAATTTATTATTACTGTATGACAATTGTCAAACTACTTATTAAAATATATTCTTACATTATGAAAACATAAACTTATCAATTATTTAAAAATTAATAGGTTTTCTACTTTTCAAGTCTTAATGATTAATCTTACATCAAAAATGAAGACTCCAGACATGGAAGTATAAGGCAAGTCAGTTTAACAATACGGTATTTAATTTGAATATTCCTAATATAAGTTACTAAAAGGGTAGTTATAGTTACCATAACTACAATCACAACAGTTGGGGCAATACTGAAGCTTCACATCTTCTACACTCATATCTCTTAAGATGTGAAATTCACATGTGATGAAGGGTAAAAACAATAACACTCTTGTTAAATAATGAAAATAAGAATTTTTCATCCTCCATGTAAATGACTCAAATTTCAAAGTGAACATAACCTAGCTAATTCACAAATTTAATTATTCTAAATTATTAAAACTAGATTGTTATTTAGTTTGTTACTTTTTCAAAATTAAATAACTATAATCTGGCTCTTATTACATTTCAATGCCCCTTCAACTGTTCAATACTTTCTTTCAATTAAATTCTTCCCATTTTATTCCCATATAAATTCTGATTTTATTTTATTCTCAGAGAAATACTCTAGCTGTTTACTACATCTTGGAACCAGTTGATTGCTGTAAATTAAATTACATAGCTGCATTACTCAACTTGATTTTTTCATTTCAATGCCAGTCTTTGGATATTCAACGCCTTCAACTTATTCTTTAGTAAATCAGGTTGAACAAAACTTTTTATTGGTTGTAATACTTTAATTTCGGAACTAGTTGATTGCTGCTATAATTTATAGATAGCTCTCAGATTACAACAGAAAAGGAAAAAACCTCTTCCAATCCAACTTTTATTTCTTATAAAATTGATTATTTCCATTTAATTCATGATTAATTTGAGTAACAACCAACTACTAAAAATATTAATAATAAATATTTGTTTAGTCTTTATAATGTATCAATTTACCATTCATGATTCATGAGAGCTCAAAAAATGGTATCAATATATTTAATCTTGAAATTCCTTTTCATGCTAATTATCTTGTTAACATTCAGCAGAATGGTATAAAATTCATATTAATGTTACGGGTTCTATGTCTAAAATAAAGCTGCCAACACTTAAATTTATCACTCGCACTTTATTTACACAAATAATCACAACACTCACTGATCAGTAATGTCTTACAGAAAAATAAGCAATTAAAACCAGATAACACGATATTGTTCAACTGATAATGAGTTTTCAATAAACTGTACAAAAATCAACCACTAAAAGTTAAGAGGCCGATCTAATATTAAATAATAACTGTACAATAAACTGTCCAATAATATTCAAAAAGAAACGTCGAAAAAGAACAATTAACGTACGTAGCACTAGTCCGTAATACAATAAAAACTATTTAGTAGCTCACTGGTATGAATTAAACAGGAGAAAGAATTAACACTATGAGCACAGAGAAAGAATTATCACTATATATAGACACAATATATAGAACTGCCACAACTTCTTTATCACGACGAATTTCAAACAAGCCTGAACTAATTTACAAAAGTCTACCTCTATTTATATAATCTAGGCATAATCTAGGTAGCAGTGGTACTGTGCATACGTGTCTGAACAGGCTCTGCGAATTTTGAAGCATAGAATTTTAATTCGAACGGATAAGTAGTATTTTTGTTTATTATTATTAGTATTTATAATATCTTAATAATTTACATCATTAACTTGTCTAATATAAGTTAAAGTATTTAAATAAAAAGTCAAATTCTATTTTCGAGGTTAGGTGTACCGATATTGATAAATTTTCTTGTAATTAAATAGTCTCAAGTTGACAATTGTAATAAATTAAGTAATATTTCATTAAACATTTAACTAAAATCAATTGAAAACAATTTTTAGCTAGGAAAATGAGTCCAAACAAGGCATCTAAATCTAATTGTTCAACTAAAACTCAAGTAGCTACGCGATCTCAGCAATTATTAACGAAAAAATCTCCAACAGTTCTTAAAGCTACTGTAGATGTAGAAGAAAAGGTTGCTAAACTATTGAGTGATCACACCAAATTGAAAACAAAATTAGAAACATCACTAAAAAATTCTGAGGAAGAACGAATAGGGTTAGTGGATCACATAAAATCTCTGGAAGTTATTGTAAAATTGCAGCAGGAAGACCATAAAACTGAAATACTAAATCTCACGAGTCAATGTAGGTCTATGTCAGAGGAAATCGAAATATTAAAATCAAAAATAAACGTGGCTAATGTAAGATCTGAACCTCTGATCAATACAAAAAAAGTAGAACCTAAATCAAATGGGGAAAAAATAAATAGAAATGGTCAAACAAAAACGTATAGTCAGGTTTTGCAAACAGCAACCAAAACTAAAGTAAGGGCAAATAACGATAGGAAAGGTAGAGTACTGCTCTTGACATCCAGTCATGGACGAGACTGTAGTGACCTACTAAATAAAAGATTAAAAAATAAGTATGAAGTTCAGAGCTTTTTCAAACCAAGTGCCCCTATAAACGCTATCGTAGAGTCAGCACAGGAACAAACTAAAGATTTTGGTAAAAACGATTTTCTAATAGTACTGGGTGGCTCAAACAATATAAATGAACCTAATCTAAAACATCTTCCTGAAATAAATGAAAAAATTAAAGAGATTGTGCCACTCAGCCAAAAAACTAATGTAATAATAAGTACAATTCCGTATAGGTTTGATAGGCCAGAGCTAAATGAAGCCATTAAGTCAACAAATAAATCAATTCATAATACAATCAACAGCCTAAAAAATAAGAATTCTAAGCAGTTGGGGATTTGTTTTCTAAATGAAAGGCTGAAAAAACAAAACTTCACTAATCATGGTCTACATCTAAATCAATCTGGCAAAGTAATATTTTGTAATAGGCTGGCAGAGCTGATTGAAAGTCGTTTGCAATCTACTGTCAATAATTCTCCTAAACAATCATCTAACGAACCTTTTTTAGTAAAGTGGCTCAAAACCGGGAAGGGAAACTAGTTTCAGATGATAAATTCATATCTTCAATTGTATTAAAAGACGTTAATCGATCAAAAAATCAGGATAGCATTAGTGGAAGGAACTCTTGTAGCAATCTGATAGGCTCTCAAGATTCTAAGAGATTAAGTAAATCTACTTCAATATACAAAAGCAACGATAAAGTAATAAGGGATGATAGGGAAGTACCGGTACTCACTGTGTTCCATCAGAATATTCAATACATTCGTAACAAAATAGATAGAATCGAAGTATTTTTTAAAGAAGAGGCTCCTGATATAGCTATTTTCACAGAGCATGGTTTAAAAGAAGATGAATTGTCACAACTTAATATTCCAAACTATTCATTGAAAACGTCGTATTGCAGGACATCTCATCGAAGTGGGGGAGTAGCTATCTTCACTAAAAATGCTAAGAATATGCAAATATTTAATTTAGAATATGCAGAGAAATTTGCTGTGGAAATGGATTTAGAAGTTACTGGTTTGAGAGTAAAAATCGACAATAATTTCGAAGTAGCGGTGTTAGGTATTTACAGGTCACCAAATGGGGAATGGAACAATTTTTGTGAACTATTCAATAGGCTTTTAGAGATTACTACTACTCGTTTTACAAACGTTATTGTAGCGGGAGATTTCAATACAGACTTTGCAACACAGAATAAAATGACAGAAGATTTAAAGGATATTATATGCATGAATAATTTGGAAATAAAAGTTCATGAATATACCAGAGTCACAAGAACATCACAAACTATAATTGATAACATCCTTACTAATATAGATTACTCTAAAACAAGATTAGGCGGCTCGGAACTATCTGATCATGACTATCAAATCTTAGAGGTGGGGTTGCAAGGTCATAAATCAATTAAAAAGAGTAGAGTAATGAAAGAAATTCAACAATGTGAACAGGGGAATATCGATTGTTTGAAGCAGAATCTGCTACAAGAAAACTGGAGTAGGGTTTACAATAGCAATAGTTTAAATGACAAATATGATAGTTTCATTAATATTTTAAGGTTTCATATTACTATGAGTTGTCCAGTTAAAAAAAGTCCCTGTAAAGAACAAATTAGACAAGATTGAAGAGTGGATAACTGATGATATCCTTGCAGAAAGAAATAGGGTTAAAGATGCATATGATGAATTCAAACTATCTAGAAATATGTTAAGTGAAGATAATTACAAAGCTCTAAAGAAAAACTATATGAAAAAAGTGAAAAGAGCGAAATGTAAGAAAACAGCTGAAATTTTGAATAATAGTGTGTACTTTAACACAGCAGTGTGGGATGTAATAAACAAAAATAGGCAAGTAGCTCATGTAGATGCTTATACTAGTGTCCCCAGAATAATTAACGAAAATAACAAATATATTGATGATAGTGTAGACATTTGTAATTTCTTTAACAGATATTATCAACTGGTTGCTAAGGATCTTCAAAAATCTCTTAATACAGGTATTAGTGATGCAAACATGAGGAATACTGAGGGGATTCAGAACGAATTGAAATTCCACCCAGTATGCCAAGACGAGTTGTCAAATATCATTGATAGTTTAAATAATAAAAAAACTGTAGGAATGGATGGGGTATCCAGTAAAATTCTGAAAGAATGTAAAGATCAATTGTTAGACCCTTTGATTCATCTGATCAATCATTCATTAGAACAAGGTGTTTTTCCAGATAATTTAAAAGAGGGGAAGATCTTGCCAATCTTCAAAAGTGGCGATAGAGAAAAGGTAGAAAACTATAGGCCCATTAGTATTTTAAATGTAATAAGTAAAATTTTTGAAAGAGTAGTTCTAAATAGGTTACTTCTGCACCTTCAAGAAGCTAACTTTATCTGTGATGAACAGCATGGCTTCCAGAAAGGGAGATCAACAAAAACAGCCATAGTTTCTCTAGTTGAAAAACTAATAGATATATTAGATTCAGGTGATAAAGCTACTGCAATCTTCTTAGATCTGTCAAAGGCATTTGATTGTGTTAATCATAGAACTTTATTGGAAATACTGCAAAATGTAGATGTAAATGGGGTTGAACTGAAATGGTTTGAATCATATCTTATTGGGAGAAAACAATGTGTAGAACTAACTACAGTAGTTGGTAATAGTATAGTAAAGAATAAATCTAATAAATTAGAGGTGCAAGCTGGAGTGCCTCAGGGGTCAATACTAGGTCCATTGCTTTTTTTGTTATATGTCAACCGTTTACCTAAAGAATTAATTAGTGGTAGAGCCCTCTTATTTGCTGATGATACATCACTCATTTTCAGCAATTCCATTCTAGATAATTTAGAAATAAGTGCCCATATAGGTGTGCAGTCCATTGTCCAATTTTTAAACCAGTTGAAATTAACTATAAATAGTAAAAAATGCCAATACCTTCAATTCAAAAACAAACATAATTTAAATGAAGATAGGGCTATAAACGTGTTTGTAAACGATAATCAATTAGACCAGGAAGAAAAAATTGCATTTCTAGGAGTTACGTTGGATAGACGATTGACCTGGACTCCATACATTGAGAAAATATGTAGTAAAATTTCATCTGGGGTATTTGTCCTGCGACAGCTCGCTAGATTGAATGACAAAAAGTTACTTTTTACAGCTTACCATGGGCTCTTACTGTCACATATTAGGTATGCTATCTTAGTATGGGGTAATTCATCAAAACAAAATCTTGATAGGGTGTTTAAGATCCAAAAGAAAGCGGTTAGGTGTATAGAAAGAGTAAATAGATTAGATTCATGTAGGCCGTTGTTCAAGAGACTTGGTCTCCTAACTGTACCCTGCTTATATGTGTATGAAGCTACTTTATATGTAAAAACGAATGATATTAACCAAAATCTTGATGTACATGATTATAATACAAGAAGCCGAGGAGATTATCACTTGGTGAGTCACAATAGTAGCCTATTCAAACAAAAACCTAGTTATATTGGTAGGAAATTCTACAACAAGCTACCGCAGTTTTTGAAGAGTCTTGAAAATATAGAAATATTTAAAAATCAATTGAAGAAATATTTAGTTGATAAAGCTTTTTATAGTGTACAAGAGTTCCTTTCACATCAAAATTAAGCCTCACCTCAACTAATTGAAGTAATTATGGTATCTAGTGTATAATATTGTTGATCTGACTTGTCTTATACTCCTTAACTGGAGTCTCCAAGACGTAATCTACAAAAAAAAAAAAAAAAAAAAAAAAATAATCTTTCATAATTGAGATATCTCTAGATTTCTCTACCAACTTATACCGATTTCTAAAATAAACAATGAAAGACCTTCATGCCTTCCACAATATTCGATAAGACTTCATTAATTTCTAATCAAACAACTAGAACATTCTACAAATTACCAAGTAAACACTATGATAGTGTCAAAAGCAGAGTAATTAATTGCTTAGAAGTAAACATTCGCATAGCAGATAACACCGAGAACCACTGTCCTCCTTTCTCTCTATTTCCATTCCCATATTCGCTACATTAATATAATTTATTTATATTCAATATATTAATTTGGAGTCTAACTTCAACACTTAACGGTACAGGAGGATCGACTAAGTAAGTAAGTATATTAATTTATATTAAATATAAAATTTATGTTCAATTTAATTGTAGCATCTTACTAAATAACTTGAAGTTAATATGTCCTCATATATATTTATTTATTTATCATCTATGTACATAGTCACAGCCCAAAACTGCAGTAAATATATATCTGAATTCATAATCTAATTAACTTTTTATGTGAAATTTAACGACTTGCAGTCAAGTATTCAATAAGAATAAGTATAATTTACTTACTCTAGGCCGAGCGCTTTCGAATCTTTGAGATCCGTTTTCAGAGGCCATTGAGACGGATTTCAAAGATTCGAAAGCGCTCGGCCTAGAGTAAGTAAATTATACTTATTCTTATTGAATACTTGACTACAAGTCGTTAAATTTCACCTAAAAAGTTAATATTAACAACGCAGTTCGTCATGGAACAAGAAATACAGGAACATAATCTAATATCAAAACAGACACTGTATCTCTATTTTTATTGTTCATCAAGTATTTCATTACGAAAAACATCACAGACTTAATTCGTACTTCCTATTTCAATCTTACTTCCAGGAAGAATACCAAAGCAAGAAACTCCCAATTTCTAGACTGAAATTCCACCACCAACCAATAACACAACCACAAAACCATTGTCACCAACAAGTTTTCAAGTTTATCCTTGCGTGTGAAAGTCAACGAGGTCTGATCTTAGCTGCGACATCTGCCTCATCTGCTAAACTTGAGTGTCCCAAATCCAAGCTGGAAAGTCTCACAAAGAAATGCAAAACACCTGGCTTTCAAACTTGCCCTAGCCTTGTTCCCTCACAATCATGAATGAATGGCTGATACAAGTCTAGAAGGTACACACTCGAATTATATAGTTCCAGGTTCCAGAATAGTATTTTTAAATATTATATATATACATTCAGACTTAGTTGTATACCATCCAGTCCCAGGCCCAATACTAGTGTATTATATACGTATATATTTATTTTCATACATGGAGGCACCTTCAGGCGTGAGTATAGATTGTTTATCTAGAAGATTGGCTTTCCAAGATGGTGTCCTGTCTCCTCTAACAGGATCGCCTCCTGTCAAAAAAGGATAAGGAGTGAGTGACGTACAAAAAGATGTAGCTTCTCTTCGTTTATCCTTCTTTTTTGAGGTCCTTTCGTCCTTCTTCCGCTCTAGCGCGTTGCTTTCATTTTTCGGGCGGTTCTAGTTTGAACGACATGTTGCACACACCTTCTGGATGAGGATTTAAAGGGTAACTGTTTTGTTAGCTTCAAGGGAAATGCGGATAATTACTATTTGAAAATTGAATAACTGTAGATTTTTGCAAAATATGCATGTTTAACATCAACAAAACATTTCTTAGACAATAATATAAATACTCACAATATAACACATAACAATGTATTGTACAGCAGTATTTGACATCATCATCCAAAAATTATAATAATTTAATTTATTTTATTAAGGCGTTTTGCCATTTGACATGTACATGAGCATGAACTATTGGCTAAAACCACCTCCAAACCTAGAGACCGCCTGGAACTGTTTATCACATTACTTCAGAACGGCCTCTCATTCCTTTAGCTTATTCAAGCTACCCTGCTGCAACAAGATCTCTCTTCTTTGTCTGTAGTATGGTGATTATATAGTTAGCCATCTTCACCCATTGCTGCTTGCCTTGGAGCATAACAGAAACAACGTTTTCTGGGGATAACCAACCCAGTTATTATAAAAATTATAATAATAATAATAATAATAATAATAATAATAATAATAATAATAATAATAATAATAATAATAATAATAATAATAATAATAATAATAATAATAATAATAATAATAATAATAATAATAATAATAATAATGGTAATAATAAAATAGCATAGATGTACCTTTCACAATGCAATATTAATTTATATTTCATAAAAGCCACAAGAAGGATACTCCTTTAATATAAATGAAATGAAATGAAATGAAAATATGCTTTATTAGGCGGAGTTGGGACTTGAGAGTCCCCTCTACCTCTCAACCTTGACAATTTATACAATAAATTAGTACAGCAATGTGAAGAGAGAAAAAAAACTTAAATTAAATCTGAACAAGTAAAACAACTATGTTTGACATTAAATAATAGTTACAAAAGAGTAAATAAATAAAAGTAGACTACCATTATATAATAATTAAAATTAAAAAAGAAAATTCTTTTGGATAAAGATAAGCAAAACTGCAGTACCTATAAATTAAAAAGAGAAAGAGAAAAAAAAATCAATAAAGAGTTTCAAAATCATTCACGCAACATTCATACAGCTCACCCAGCAAGTTGCAAACGCCAACCCCACCCTACCCCCGCAGACCCACCAACAGAAGCCGCCTGACCCCCACCCCGAAGCGAGCACGCCCATCAATGGCACGAATGTTGTCAGGAAGATTATTCCATAACCTACCATAACCCGTGATGGTAAAAGATTTTTCAAAAGTTGTTGTTCTGTGAATAGGAATAGCCAACATTGATCCCCCCCCCCCCCGTCTTGTTGCCCGCACACTGACCTCCGACAGGAATTTGAAGCTCTCAGACAGATACAGGGCAGATTTTGTTTTAATTATGGTTTGAAGCAATGTTAATATGTGCAAGGAACGGAGCTCAGTCAATTTTAGAAGGGATAGTTGCTTGTAGAATGGTGTAACATGATGAAAACGCCTCAAATGTTTAAAGTATTATGATACTTTATTAATACATTATGATAAATCGTTGTCATAATAATATGGACTAATAAATTACTAAATTTTAATAATAAAATATAACACAATTTCTTTAAAAGTAATAATAAGAACAATGGTCACTGAGTTGATAACAATGAGTTTGCAAGCAGGAGCATGACAGCATGTAAAAGTGTATTCTAGTGTAAAGTGTATTCTAGAAGAGCATACATATAGTTCAATAATAAAAGCATAATATAGCCTGAAATAGGAATTTCAATGTTCTTATTCACACAGTCATACAGATATACACCTTTTACACTATTTGCTAGTGTTTATCTTTGATGAATAATAAGACTTGAAATTGTCACAACCACATTTAATGAAAACAGTGAGACACTAGTTTCGGTTGTTAGACCATTATCAATCTCAATCAATTGAGTTTGATTGAGATTGATAATGGTGAAACATCCGAAACTAGTATCTCACTGTTTTCAATAAATGTGGTTGTGACAATTTCAAGTCTTATTATTCATTATAGATACCTTCACCACTACTAAGAATGATTATCTTTGATATTATTTGTCAAATTATCTTTTGATCAACAACTGAAAACTTCAATAAATTATTTTTAATGCACATTCATTTGTGTATCTCATTGGTACTTTTTTGGGCTGGATTCAATTGTGTTTTTAACATCTATATAAATAAAATTAGAGTTTTGTCTGTACATTTATCAGAATTGTATATTTTTTGGTTATTTTTACGTTTTATACATTAAATAAGCCGAAAATAGTCTTATCTCACTTTCTGTCTGTCTGTCTGTCTGTCTGTCACGGCCGCAAAGGTATTTTTCGCGGCCTTCTCCTCAAAAACGAGAGCATCGATCGGGATTTTAGTTATTGAACAGTATTGAAAACATTATTGACAATGTCTTTAGCTATAAAAAACGAAATTAACTTTTTTTTTAACAGAGTAATAAACGTTTAAAAACCAAGTACTGTGCGATTTTGGATACATTTTACGCGGCCTTCTCCTCAAAAACGAGAGCATCGATCGGGATTTTAGTTATTGAACAGTATTGAAAACATTATTGACAATGTCTTTAGCTATAAAAAACTAAATTAACTTTTTTTCAACAGAATAATAAACGTTTAAAAACCAAGTATTGTGCGATTTTGGATACATTTCTTCCAAGTTTTATTACCACATAAGAATAAGAACAAATCACGTGATTTATCATGATATATATCAATCAGCTGTTCTTAAATATAAATGGTGGGCCCTCGCGGCGTTATTTACGCTGTCTGCAGACTTGTGGAATCGGAGCATTGCAGTCTTTTAGGAAACATATGTCTGGTGAATCAAAGCTCATCTTTTGTTTTATCAATTATTTCTTTTTTGAAAAAAAACAAAATTTTCTAATTTCAATTTATCAAAACAAAAATTAGCATTTTAGGAAGGTGCGGTTTGTGCTAGGCTCTTGAGAATTCGCCAGGTAGCACTATTATTACCACATAAAAACAAATCACGTAATTTATGATGATATCAATCAGCTGTTCTCAAAAAATATTCTCTCCAATACCTCCAATTGCTTACGTTCTAAGTTGTTTACTAAGGGCCCGTTCACTTGATACAGTTTTTGTGCGGTACAGTAAATTTGCTGTATCAGTTATTTTGCAAAGCTTTCGTTTGCATGTACGTTTCATATATTGTATGTTCATACAATACTGTTTTGACTGGATCCAGTAAAAAAGCTGTTCTAGCCGATTTCTACATTCGGTTTTGTCTTCAAAAACTGTATCGCTAAAATCAGCTGTACCGCAAAATAACTATCCTTATCCGGTGGCACATGTATTGTACCGGTAATGGATATGTTCAAACGATACACTTATTACGCTGGAAGCAGTCTTCAGATCGTCAGCATTGATCTCCTCCATTGATATTCTTCAGCATTGATCTTCTTATTAGTGAATTCCAGTGTCCAGAAGTGGAAGATATTAATTGTGGAAATTTAATTTCTCTAATATATGAGAGACCCGCCTTGTGGGACAAGACTTAAGATTAATATAAAAATAAAGAGAGAAAAATGTGTGGAATATTGAAACCAGAATTTGCGTACTTTGATCAAAATTTAAGAGAAACCTTCAGTAAGAAACTTATTTAAAAAAATCTTAAACAAATAAAAAAAATCCTGGACTGGAATAAATAAAACTGAACTGAAAGCGCAATGGAAGAAGGAGGAGAGCACAGCAATAAGCAGCAAAGCCGGACCGTGTGAACATCACAGTACAGTTGACGCCGTACAGTAAAAAAACCGTACCGCAAAAAAACTGTATCGTCTAAGCTGCTAACAACTTCATGATCGTTGCTATCAAAAAAGCCGAAACATATTTAGTCTTATTTCTAAACATAATCCGTACGAAGGACGGGCACAATAGCTAGTAGTTATTTATAATTATTCATTATAATGCTGTTTCAAAGCATTTTTAAATGGCAATAGCTTATATTATAATATAGTTTGAAGTAACTGACAATTTAACAAAGTGACAAATATACAGAAACAGAATTTATTACTGAAACTGATATTTTTGTACAGAAGCCTTCATCGATTTCCATCAGCTATTCAATACTGTTGTCAAGATCCGCCATTGCGGAAGTCTGCAGTATAAATTAATAGCACTTAAAAGAATTCGAAATTAGTAAATCCTGTTTATTAATATCGAGTATTTTTATATGTTTTCCGGTAATTGAGAAAAACATTCTATCTGAATGACAGTAGGTCTGCGGTATTGAGTATTGAATCATAATATTGTATGTCTTATTTATTTAATATGACAAATCTATGACCTTGTGTGATGTACATGGCTTGTGTGTGTAGCAGCAAACACATAAGACCAATGGTCTTATATATGTTTTTCTCCCCTTCCCGCAGTTTCCCCTTTGCTAACAAGCAGTTTCCCCTTTGCTGGTGTGTAGCCTCCTTTGCTAGTCTACAAAGAAATTTAAATCAACATTTTTGAAACTTTCGTTTACTGTGCAAGTTCTTAAATCAATTCTAGTCAAGGCCGCTTCCAAAGGGGAAACTGCTTGTTTGGTGTATGGGTTCTCCCAAAATTAAATGAAATTATTCAATATAGGTACAAAATCGTTTGGGTACAACCAGAGAGTATAGAAGAGAACTTCTATTCTCTCTAGGTACAACTAACATGATAAACAGTGTTTCTAGCTACTGTAGGTACAGCTACAGAATAGGTACATTATTTAATCTGTGGTCTGTGTTACAATCTCAACGAATTGATATAGTAACAATTATGGTAACTAGTGTATAACATTGTATAATTTAGTGTTGGTGAGACCTGTCTGTAACTTATACTTTGTAATTTGGGCCTCTAGACGTAATCTACATAAAATCTAAATTGTCATTGTCATATTTACAATCTGAGTCATTGTCACATTTACAATCTGATAAATTTTTTTTGGAGGATGAAGGCAACATATGTCTGAGACCTGTGCGTGTGTAATGAATTGAATGATAGTGATTGATGAGTTGGACCTACACTTTTAGGTGGGTTCTGAACCACCTGGAAGTGATTTTACAGCAGAGAAAGAGTCTTTTTTTGCTGGCCAATCAAATCGGTAACCGTTACAAAGATGGCCCAGGAGTTTCGTAGTTTATCTCTGATTGAACAGATACCTGCTACGGCAGCAATCGGCTATCACTTCTCTTATTAATAAGTATTTAGTTGTACAAAAATTACAATATTACTCAAAAATTTGTATTTTACTTCCCATTAAATGACTGTCCTGTTGAATCTCTAATGAATCAAAATAGTGCATCTACTGAACCTTTGAACCAAAAATGTTAACTTTACCTCACAGTATATATAGCCTACCACAACCGATATAAATATTCATGGAGTTGAAAAATCCCAGAACGGATTGTTGTCTTGTTTGGGTTGCTTTCTCCCACCATTTTTTATTCAGTGTTCCTTTTGACAAGTCCTGTTTTCAAAAAGGGACTTTGGGACACTTAAAAGCAAAGCAAGGCGATGTCCACAGTACATGTACAGCGGACTGGCTGGGAATTTAAGGCAGTCTCTAATTCAAATTGGTAGAAAAAAGGACAAAAACAAAAATTTAGTGTGAACCGGAATCAAATTAACACGATCTTGGAGAATCGTAAATTATGTCCCAACAATCATTTGACATAGTTTATTTTTTTTCAACACATTCATTCCTTCTCCCTCGTACAATTTACCGCTTGTTTTCTTTTACTTTCTGTTTTGTGTGCTTTCCTTTCATTCAGCATATTACAGTCACTTTACTTATTTATTTTTTTCCAGATTTATTTTTGTTAGATTCTTTCTTCCCTCAATCGTTTAACCGATTGTTTCCTGTAGTCTGTGTTCTGTTTTTCTTATTCACACATCTGAAGGATTTCTGATTACTTGAAATAAGTCATACATATAAAATTGATAAACACACTTGAAATCACAAACGCTGTGATACAAATAATGTGATAAAAATGGAATAAAATGAGTTGATTTAACTTTCTTAGTAATGGCGAAGGTGATATTGTGGAAGGTATCCATAATGAATAATAAGACGAAATTGTCTTAAAGTTGATTTAATTTTTTTGTTGTAAATTTAACGACTTGCAGTCATTGCAAGTCCAGGACTGCAAGTCGTTAAATTTCCAACAAAAAGTTAATATCAACAACGCAGTTCGTTATGGAACAAGAAATCCAAGAATTGATTTGTTTGTTGTGAATATCCATCATTTTTGTGAACTGTAGTATAACTATCAATATGTAGAATGTGCAGAACTGAATTATTTATTACTAATAATGTACATTAATGTAATACATTACATTATAATGTATTACATTCATGTAATAATGTACTAATATTCTACTAATAATGTATCGTCAAATGGCACCTATTATGAGTCGTTTGATACATAATATAATGCAATATACCATATCATTTATGATGAAATACAGAATTGATAATATACTGTATTATTTGGATTGAAGGTTATGTTATTCTGGTATTTGAGAGGATTCTGAGGTTATATCAACGTTTGAAGCTCACCTCTGCTGACCGGACACATTATGTAACCCGGTAGAATTGTTCCAACTACCCAAAGGGCTAGTGAATGAATTAAAGACTTTCAATCATTCTGAATTAGAAATACAATACGATATTTGAATGCAGATTTTTGTAGATTACGTCTAGGAGACTTCAGTTAAGGAGTATAAGACTAGTCAGATTAACAATTATACAATCTCATACACTAGTTACCATAATTTCTATATCAATTAGTTGAGGTGAGGCTTAATTTTGATATGATAGGAACTCTTGTACACTATAAAAAGCTTTATCAACTAAATATTTTTTCAATTGTTTTTTAAATATTTCTATATTTTCAAGACTCTTTAAAAACTGCGGTAGCTTGTTGTAGAGTTTCCTACCAATATAACTAGGGTTTTGTTTAAATAAGCTACTATTGTGACCCACCAAGTGATAATCTCCTAGGCTCCTTGTATTATAATCGAGTACGTCAAGATTTTGGTTAATATCACTCTTTTTTACATATACAGTAGCTTCATACACATATAAGCAGGGTACAGTTAGAAGAACAAGTGTCATGAACAACGGCCTACATGAATCTAATTTATTTACTCTAATCTAATCTATTGTAATATCAAAACTGACACTGTATTTCAATTTAATATGGTGTTTATTCATTTATATTGGAGATGCTAGAAGGATGCATTTCACTTCTGAAAAGAAGCTTCGTCAGCCTTCTTTTCAGAAGTGAAATACTTCCTTCCAGTATCTCCAATATAAGTGAGTAAAGACAACATATTACATTTTATTGATATTAGATTGTTCATTAGGTACTTCGTCATGGAAAACATCACAGGAATGTATTGTCATGACTTCTTACTATCTTGTGGTTATGATTCAATTTATTTGACGTTTGTAATACAATATTGATGTTCTCAATAGCTTCTTCAATAACATATTTTGACTTTTGACTTGACAAACATATCCTCTCAAATCGATTATTAATTCAAATATGGCGTTCATAAATTGGTCTTAAACTCTCAAAATTGCAAAAGAGCACGATGATTCATCACCTGCAGCTAATCGTGATGCTTCCTTTCATCATGCACGATGCCAGTCATTTATTTCATCAAGATATAGTAGACAAGTGGGCTCTGGCCTAACCTAACCTAACCTAACCTCAGTCCACATCTTGCCCAATTCATAACTCCTCTAATTATTCAATCATCAAGCATCTTTGATACACGCTGATTACTACCTGCTCAACAAACATCATGCCCTCTTCCTTTCTCCTTCATTCTCACTCTCTCTCTACCTCTTTCTCTTTGTTTTCCTCTCCATCGCTCATCATTTGACTGTCTCTTTTGATAGGTTTTCCGACATCTTCGTGTGTGTTCCTCAGCGCTGAGCCACGGATGTGTTTTGTGGGTCCGTAGCCACGCAATGCTCTTCTTTCCGTGGCTGAGCCACCACGCTAGTAAGCCACGCCCTGTGCAGACAGCTTAATGACGACAACACGACGGGTTGCCCCAAAACGCACACGCCCCGCTGATCATGTTTTGAGCCACGGATTTGCGGGGTCCGAGATCATTGCATGTAAAGCGACTTCCGGGTTTTTGCTTGTCTTGCAAAACCTCCTGTTACAATATGGATTTGGATCTAAAATAAAATGGGATGGTGATTGTTAAGTTGTTCCAACAGTTTTAGGTGGGTTCCAAACTACCGGGAATTGATTTTACAGCAGAGAACAGAGTCCTTTTTGATGGCCAATCTAATCGGTCACCCTTACAAAGAAGGCCCAGGAGTTCGTCGCTTATCTGA
>OX418223.1:642295-667956 GCA_948455865.1 Conomelus anceps
GATCAATAATTCAAAAATAAGTGTCCAATAAACAATCTGATAACTCAATAAGAAATGTCTAATAAACTGTTCAATAACTCAATAATAAACTAAGCACTCACTAACATTGATCTAAATCTAAAAGAATTTTTATAATCACTGACAATCTTATTACAAAATTACACTTGAAATGCTGAATCACAATTGTACTGTGTATTGCACTGTGTTGTACTGCCACAAACTAACCTGTCATATAAATCGTCAGACTGTCGCCAACTGCTATCTTAGTATAGAGTAACTCATCAAAACAAAACCATGAATCAGTGTTTAAAATCCAAAAGAAAGCTGTTAAGTGTATGGAAAGAGTAAATAGGTTGGATTCATGTAAGTTAGGCCGTGGTTCAAGAGACTTGGTCTCCTAACTGTACCCTGCTTATATGTGTATGAAGTTACTTTATATGTAAAAAAGAGTAATATTAAATAAAATCTTGACATACATGACTATAATACAAGAAGCCGAGGAGATTATCACCTGGTGAGTCACAGTAGTAGCTTATTGCAAAAAAAACCTACTTATATTGTTAGGAAATTCTACAAGCCACTACAATTTTTAAAGCGTGTTGAAAATGTATGGAAATATTAAAAAAAACAATTGAAAAAATATTTAGTTGATAGAGCTTCTTATAGTGTACAAGAGTTCCTTTCACATCAAAATCAAGCCTCACCTCAACTAATTGATATTGTTATTAAGGTAACTAGTGTATAAAATTGGTAATACAGTATTTAATCAATTTTAATCAAACATTTTTATCGCATTTTCTTCAAGAAAAGCAATTTTGTCAAATTGTACGGATATAATTGTTATGATGTTGAAGATCCATCATGTTTCCACTATTTATATAATAAAAGCTTTTAAAAAAAACCACTTTAAAGTGGAAATTGTGACTCACGTTATGGCGTGTCAGCCGTTTCACTCTGATGTTAAGAGCATCGTCAGACGACACACAGTACACTCAACCAAGATTGTAGTGTGGGTCTTCTGACAATGCTCTAAACATCAGAGTGAAACGGCCATCACGCCATAACGTGTCACAATTTCCACTTTAAAGTGTTTTTTAAAGTTTTTATTATATAATTGTTGATTTGACTTGTCTTATACTCCTTAACTAGAGTCTTCAATACGTAATCTTTAAAAAAAACTAATGTCTCTTGCTTTTATGCCTATTTTCATGCACTGGCGTGGGCTGATTTGAAGAGAACTGGCTATCAGTTATACCTTTCTTGTACGGACGCTCATGGGAGCTATAGGACCATTCTCAACAAGCATCGCAGCCAATCCTTCCATTAATCCAAAAATATGATGGCTCCAGCAGGTGATATAAATGTTAATCAGGCGCCATTACCTATTATGATCATGCACAAAGCATATTTGCCAATCGCCTTTTGATTCCACTTGAAAATTATTGCATTACAAAAGATCTGTAATAACGGTTATTAGGCGATTACCTATGTCTGATAATAGATCATTGTTTTCACATTTTGTCCTTTGTTTGTGTCTAGAGTCTAGACTTAGACAGCAGCTATAAAGTGACTTTAAAAATTGTCTGTATAAAGTCACTGCAGACAGCAACAACATCTCTGGACAACCTTTTTTAACTGGTGGTTCGGAACCCACCTAAAATAGTAGGTCCACCATGTTGCACATGGCTCAAACAGCCAAGCGGAACTAATCTTTGCAAATAAAATACAGAAAACATGACAAAAATAATTCTTATTAATAAATTAAAAATGAATGCTTAGAAAATTTAACCTACCTACCTTCTTTGTGATATGATCTGTACAAGATTAGTTTAGAAAATAGCTATTTGTGTAACTAGAGTGCAAAATAGCGTTTTTCTGCATCGTGAGAAAACAATACTCGGGTGCAGAAACAATACTTTGCACTCGTATTACACATTAAATTTTTCCTACAGTAATGTATAAAGTAATTCAAACAGAACAAAACAGGGCATGTTATGTTATGAAGGGACGGATTCAAAGATCCAGAAGATTCAAAGATCCTCACACGTCAACCGAAGCTTATTGTGTGTCCCTAGTACATTAGTTAGGCAAACCAATACCTGTGCCCTTTACAAGATCCAGGAGTTTCTTCCCTATGCTAACGTCCCATTCATCACCTGGTTGCTTAAAGCCAAACAGAGCCATTCTCCTTGCCCCAAGTCTCTCGCAATCCAGTATGATATGCTTGGCAGTCTCTTCAGACTGATTGCAAAGCCTACACATCTGACTTTCATTTCTGAGTCCAATTGTGTGGAGATGTTTCCTAAAGTGGCCATGTCCAGTTATCAGAGCAATCAGCTGCTTAACCTGACCTCTACCCAGCCTCACCAGCCAGTTGGTGAAGTAGGAGCTTGTGTCTGCTAGCAGCCTTTTGCCAAGTGCTTGGCCTGAGTGACCTTGCCATTGCTGGTGATGTAAGTCCCTGGACCATTTGTTTATGGTGTGGAAGGCAGTAGTTTTGCTTATGCCACAGCTTGGCTCTGGGCCAAAGAATGACCTACTAGAACCTTGCTTAGCAAGCCCATCTGCACACTCGTTGCCACCTATGCCTACATGGCCAGGTACCCAACCAAGATGCACAGAGTTGTGTGTTGCGAGCTTGCTGAGTGTTTTGTGACACTCCCACACCAATTTTGACTTGATTTCATTAGAGTCAAGAGCCTTGAGGGCTGCCTGACAATCTGACAAGATTACTATATGCTTGTCGCAATAGCGTCTGGCAATGCCTATATTGGCACAAGCCATGATGCCCCAAATTTCTGCTTGAAAGATAGTACAGTATTGTCCCAGACTTGCACAGATTTCTGTTCTGGGTGATTCACTGTACACCCCATAGCCAGATTTCCCTTCAATAAGAGAGCCGTCTGTGTACCAGACAAGGCTACCTCTCCTGATATAGGGCCCTTCCTCAGACCTCCACTCCTCTCTAGAGCAGAATTTAACAGAAAAAGGTTTGGTGAAAACCATCTCTGTACTCATGACATCTGAAGTCATTTCAAGCACAGGGCTATGAGCAACAGCTTTGGTGATTGTACAATGGCCTGTTCCAGACAGGCCTTCCCTCCATTGGCCTGCGACTTTCAATCGAAAACAGGGCATACATAACCTGACAATTCCTCACATAACCTATCTTCGAATCAAATCGATTTCAACAACAACTACAACGACTATTTCACAGAGTAGCCAATCTATTTTTGAATGCAGACTAGGGAACCTGCGTATTAAATGCTCACTATTTTGTGTTGTGAGGTTGCAAATCTGGAGTGCGGAAAAGTACTTTCCTGCACTAGAATTTACTTTCCCGCACTGGTGCAGGAATAGACTATTTTGCGTGCTACAGTTAGTGCAAAAATAGGCACTTTTTCGGGTCACTGTAGGAAAAAATATCTTATAACTGTGTTATTCTGTTATGTTGGAGAAATAGAAGATATTTCAAATTAACAATTTATAAAATTAGATAATTATAACAGCTTACTAAATAAAACAAAAAGTAATTGAAAATAAATCATTTGGCTAGAGATGAAAAATGTGAATAAATACAATAAGGTACAAATGTAACAAGATACGGTACACAAAAAATATTTATAATTTATAAAAAATACAAGAACAATTTATACAACATATTTATAACAAATACAAAAACAATTTATAACAAATACAACGATAATTTATGCAACATATTTATAACAAAAATACAACAACCAATGATACAAAATATATTAATACAACACAAATATAAAACAAACAAAAATTAAACTTTCTTTGGAATATTAGTGTTAGTGCGTATTTTACAAAGTTTAATTGTAAATTTATCTAGAATTGGAAAGAATTGGTCATTGTTCTTCAAAGTGAACTTTCTTGAGAATAATTGGAATAACCTAATTAAACTGTATCTCATTATTTGTAAAACTTTAATGGAAATAAAACTTACTTACTTACTTATTTGTATTCTTCAGCGTTGGAAATTTGCGAAGAAAGCAGTTATGGGCAAAAGCCCATTTTTTGGTTTCATTGAATTTTTGTCATGAATAAATAAAAAAACTTATTTTTCATTTAAATTTACAGCCATTTATATAAACCTCATTTATTACCTATGCATAGTTGGCCAGTGATAAAAAAGTGAATGGTTTTATAGAAAAATAATTGAAAAATTCTTAATAATTTATTAAAATTAGATAATTGAAACAGTTTTCCAAATAAATATGCATAAATTTTATAAAAACTTTATGACAGTTATACCAACCTACCAGTGACGTAGCCAAGATTTTGAAATGGGGGGGGGGGGGGGGTCGATTGACGGTGGGGGGGGGGGTCTGGGGGTACTTCCCTGGAAAATTTTGAAAAATAGAGGCCCTAGAACAGTCTTTTTTAGCTCTCCTGGCATTGAAAATTAACACCAACATCAGTGCTTTGTCTTATTTTACGTATAATTTAATGGAAAATTATATAAAATTTAGGACCGGAAGGGGGGTCCGGACCCCCAGGACCCCCCCCTGGCTACGTCACTGAACCTACAGTGCAGTCAATCATAATTTTTTATTACCTGAGGACTTGAAAAACTATTGATTATTATCGCTTACAGTGAACAAGGATGATTACATCAATGACTCTAGCAGTAGACCTAGTCTACCCTGGATAATTAGTCCATACTTATTACTTAACCATACTTAACCTAACCTAACCTAACCTAACCGTCATTATTTCCCTGTAGACCAATTGAAAAACAAGACCGATTCAACTTTCAATTTTTCCAATACTTTCTCAATAATAAAGTCCACAGTAAATTGCTAAAACCATTTAATTTTTTGTTGAAAACATAATAGTGTATAATTAACTGGTATTCATATCGTGAGTAACAATCACATTTTAGACTATTATTTCCCTTCACAACCTAACCTGCAATTAGCTAGTTCATCTCTTTTTTAGAAAACAAATAATTTCCTTCTAATGAGACTTGAAAAACATCTTTACCCTTCTTTCTTAATAACTTTACAACAGTGGAACTTGTATTTTGCTCGAAATAGGTAGATGTTAATAAAAACAACATGGTATCTACCTAACCTAACCAATACTAGTTGTTAAAATACAACAAATTGAATGTTTATCTGACAGCAAGCATCAACTGAATACAAAATAAGGCTTACAACAACTTCAACAATAGTTAGTTTTTAGTTCAACGTCAGTGTTGGAGTTTTAAATGTCAGTTAAACAGAAATTTTCAAAATTTTTACATTTAATTGAAACAACTGACTGTTGATGAGTGTAATTACTGTCAAATTTGAAGTGTAAAAAGCGGTAATTGAATCAGTATGTAAATAGTATTCAGAGTGGCAGCATTCACTTCTGAATGTTTTGAATTGTTTTGTTTCTACTTTCTTGCAGATTTGACGCCTAGTGGGATCGGACTACAACTATGTTGTAGTAACAATAGAGTAATTTTTCATATCTGGTGTGTGGATTTCGAATTTTCCCAACCAGATTTTAGTTTTGATAACCTGAATTGGAATAAAAATCGTTTTAAATTAGTTGGGTGAATTGTACTGTATGAGAAGTCCATTGTTCTCAATTTCATTCATGTCAAAAATAAGATTTGTTAATAAAAATACAGTCATGAAGAAGGTAGGATATTGTCAGTAATAATTGTTGGATGTTAGATAGACAACTATCTGGTCAAACTTCGCCCTATCAAGAATATTAAAATTGTTCTTGGATTTTTTTCTTTGAATAACTTATAATATTGCAGAATTGTTTTCTTCTTTTTGCTTTTTCTTCTTCTGTACGGTGCAACATTCTCTTTTTACCTGAACTAACAAAACTAAAAACAAAAATCTAAGAAAAAAAAAAAAAAAAAAATAATAATAATAATAATAATAATAATAATAATAATAATAATAATAATAATAATAATAATAATAATAATAATAATAATAATATTAGCCATATCTTATCAATTTAAATATCACCTTAAGCCCTAATAACTTCACATCATGTGGAACAGCACAAGATTAAAGATATTTAAGATACATTTTTCGAGTAGGCTATAATATTTCAAACCCCTCTCTTCTGCATAATAATAATAATTAAGTTAAATATAATTTTTTTTAATATGTTCATGTTATATAACATTGGTTTACAAATGCTTTTAAAAAATAATCAAAACATTAAAAATGAGTTTTAATATTTTATCACTTATGTAAACATTCATTAATTAAATTTATGTGTTTTGAATAAGTGTATCCAGTCTGAAAATTGTTATCTTTGTAATAATTTATGAATATTTTTTATTCAAAGAAATTTATCCAGTTTTGAAACAAACCGTAGCAGGATATTATCAGCCAAATTATATAGAGAACTGTATTTTTTATCATTATCCATCCAGTTGCCCTAATCTAAAGTTATTCCTCTGTGAAAGAACAAACTTGTATTCCAACTTCCAAAAGGAAATGGTGAGTTATCTATGATACTATCGTTGTTATTTTCAATTTTTAACATAATATTGTGGGGACAAACTTATAATTATGGGAAATATGATAATAATAGTTGAGTAGCTCCCGCCAGCGATACAGAAGGCCCACTCCAGTGGTTGACATTGACATTTCCTGTGTTGTCAAAAGATAAAAATTAATCAATGCTTTTTAAAAAAAACTTCAAACTGAATTCAATAGTGAGGTTGTAGGCTACACTATAGTATATTATTTAACTGATTATTCTACTTCATATTATCACCTATAATATACTCCTGAATATTATTACTAGCCCATAATAATTCGTTTTTTATTGATTTAAAGAAGTTGCCATGCTAATGTTTTTCATCACATTGGGTTTTACTTTTCAACACTGCAGTCTGAATATTAAATTTTATCTTTAAATCTACTGGTAGACGTAATCTACAAAAAATCACTTGTATCACACAGTGATGCTATGGAGATCAATCAGGAGTTTCAAAATTTATATATTTTTATGACTTTATAATATTTACTGTGTTGAATTAATTTCTAATTTTGTATTTTCAGAGACCTAGATTTTACACCTATGAACTAGAATAAATGCATTTGTATTCCTCTACAATTTATAACAAACAGTAGTTCAGTTAATGTATTTTATATAATTATTTTCTCAATAAATTTTGAATTTTAAACCCCTTAAGCAGTGGGCCATAGCAGGTATCTGTTCAGTCAGATAAAGATAAGCTACCAACTCCAGGGCCCTCTTTGTAAGGGTGACCGATTGGATTGACCAGCAAAAAAGACTCTGTTCTCTGCTGTAAAATTACTTCCCGGTGGTTTAGAACCCACCTAAAACTGTAGGTCCAACTCATCATTTAGGCTGCTACCTTACAGCTCCTTACCCACGCACAGGTCTCAAACCTGTATGAGCTTAACCCTAAAAAAATGTTGGAAATACGATTATTTATTTCATTTAATATCTACTTCAAAACTTACCATTCATTGTAAATCATAGGTGTGAAATCTAGGTGTCGTGGTGGAACTTAAGTATTATGCAAAATATAATATTGTCGGATATATTTCAGCCTTTGATTAGTTACTCTTATCAGTTACTTTTATGAATCCTTCAAATATGAAAAATAGTTTTAGTCATCTTGTCAATGTAGAATATTTTTTTATCATGTTCTGTTTTTTTTTTTCATATAAGTGTCCTGCATGAAATAACTCTTCCTATTTAATATAATTCATGTAGGTACATCAATTAATTGACTATGACAGCGTTATTAGGCAACAAAGGGTCGTGCATGTATATGTTAGTGACTCAGCTAGATATCTAATTAATCTTCAACAACTTAAGGATATGCGGCACCTGAAACTATTTTTTGTTGAAACTATTTATCATAATAGGACTTAACGATGACAGCAATACAGATATTAGCTTAAGAGGAAGGTCTTATCACTCTGTTATTTATATTATTCTGAAGATAGGCGTTGATTGAGTGATTGTCACAATAATAAATGGATATTAGTCATTTCTAAATGACAAATTCAACTGATTGATTGGAAATCTGGGTATCAAGATCTCTGGGAAGTAAGGGACATCAACGAATTTGAAGTTCTGCTTTAATAAGAAAGGTTAAAAATATGCCAAAGATCCTAGTTATACTATTAAAATACTATTGATAGAATTGAAACTATGTATAATCGTTGTACAATAGGCCTATTAATAAAAATTATAGTATAAAAAATCAAATTATTATTAATTATTAATCACAGGCTACTGTAATAATACAGAAAATTAAGTATGGTACCCTAATTAAAACCTAGGTGCAGAAACAAGGAAAGCTGTTTATTAAAGCTGTATAAAATTATTATCGCTGTACAGTAAATTTTACAATAATAATTTTTTTAAATAATTTCAAAAACAAAAAATGCCTCATGTTTAAAAAAGTTATAGTTTTTAAACAAATGGTCACTTTAGTCACTTTATACTAGTATTTTCAAAGTTGTACAGTCAGGGTAGAGTATTGATTTTTTAAAAGGAATATTTTTTGAAATAATATACAAAATTATGGTCACTTTTTATTGAATTTTCCAAGCTTCTACACCTAGGGACAAGTCTAGATAGGGTGGAGTGAGGGTGACAGCTGCCTGTGGCCAACACGCTGGGGGGCCCGGGCCATCAAAAATTTCAAATTACTTAGTCCATGCATAACAAACGCATTCATAATTTATTATCGAGAATGCCTGCAGGGTCTCATACAAAATGAAATATCGGTAATACACTAAAACTTTTATTATTTTTCATTTCTGATTATAAAACTATTCTTTATTTGTTCTCTTTTCTGCTGTAGTAGGCCTAGTAGCTCATTTCTCAATGTTATAACTCAAGATTTTGTTATGACTCAAGATTTTGTTATGACTAAGATTTTGGACTACTATATTGGGAACCAGATAGATAAATTTATTCCCTTTATTAAGGGCAGAGTTAGGACTCGAAACCCTCTCTTCCACAACTTCCCTCAACCCAATGATATGTAGATATGTAGAACAATATATAGATATATGTAGAGTTGTAGACCATTGTTATTTGTCGATATCTAAAGCAGTAAATATTATTATTATTCTGTATTCTAAATTCAATAAATTTACAAATACAAGTATAAAATTTTATATAAGCTAATCATCTTTACACTTTATGATTTGTGAAGACAGTTATTTGATACTAACTTTTCAAGTGAATTCACTGACTTGCAGTCAAATTTTTATTAAAAATAAGTAGTATTTTACTTACTCTGTAGGCCGAACGTTTTCGAGTTGTTAAAACCCATCTCCAAGGCCTTGAAGATGGGTTTTAACAACTCGAAAACGTTCGGCCCACAGATTAAGTAAAATACTACCGGTACTTATTTTTAATAAAAATTTGACTGCAAGTCGTTGAATTCATTTGAAAGGTTAATATTAACAACGCAGTTCGTCATGGAACAAGAAATCCAGGAATTTATTTGATACAGCACTTGACCCAACAGATACCAATTTGAGTTTTTAGGAATTTTGTTGGATGGACGATTGACCTGAAAATATGTTGAAAAATTTCATCTGGGGTATTTGTCTAGCCATGGCTTGCTAGATTAAATGACGAAATTTCACTTTTTACAGCATAGCATGGGCTCTTACTGTCACATATTAGGTATGCTATCTTGGTATGGGGTAATTCATAAAAAAAAACCTTGATAGCGTGTTTAAGATCCAAAAGAAAGCGGTTAGGTGTATAGGAAAAGTAAATAGATTAGATTAATGTAGGCCGTTGTTCAAGAGACTTGGTCTCCTAACTGTACCCTACTTATATCTGTATGAAGCTGCTTTATATGTGAAAAAGAGTGATATTAACCAAAATCATGACGTAAACGATTATAATACAAGAAGCCGAGGAGATTATCACTAATCTTGGTGAGTCACAATAGTAGCTTATTTAAACGAACACCTAGTTATATTGGTAGGAAACTCTACAACAAGCTACCGCAGTTTTTAAAGAGTGTTGAAAATATAGAAATATTTAAAAAACAACTGATAAACATTTAGTTCATAAAGCTTTTTATAGTGTATAAGAGTTCTTTTCACATCAAAATGAAGCCTCACCTCAACTAATTGATATAGTAATTGTGGTAACTAGTGTATAAGATTGTATAATTGTTGATCTTATTTGTCTTATACTCCTTAACTAGAGTCTTCAAGATGTAATCTACAAAAAAAAGAGAAACACTGAATCTGTTGAGTCAAATTCTGTATTAAATAGCGGTCTAAACAGATCATAAATTGAAAAGATAATTAACTTTAAAGATTCTACCGGATACTATATTGGAATTAGAATAAAAATATTTACCTGAATTTCTACAGATAGTAATGTTCTGCATAATATATGCAGTTTGTTCAACATAGATTCAAATTTTTCATTAGTCCAGGATCTAGATCTTTAAAAGCCGTATTTATGAGCTTTCCTTCAATGGAAAATGTGATCATATAAAATAAAATTGAACATTAAAAACTTACATGCCTTTGACCTCCATTGTCAATGAAACCACCAACAATGGATGTTTCAATGATTGTACTTTGTTTATATTCCTTGTTAAAGTTTTTTACCTATTCTTTAAAATTAAAAATAATTCAGATTATTGTTGGGAAAACCATTAGACATTCGTTTTATCTCTGAACAAAATTGTTACATTGATTATATAGAACTGGCTTAGCGCAGTTCTTTGAGGCGTCGCAACTTAAGCTTGCTGTCGTTTCAGCGGTCGTGGGTTCGAATCCCGCTCCTCCGTCTGGCATCTATGTGTTATCATTCACCTCATTACCCACGCACAAGTCTCGGACTCATATAGGCATCATCAGCAATAAAAAAACTTGAATTGTCTTATTTCAGGAACGGCATTTCAGTCTAACCTATGGTGGGTAGGAGTGGCCAAGCGGCAAAAATCATATTTGTTGAAAAATCTATCTAGTTTACTTAAATTTTGGGCTAAATTATGTTTCTTATTAATGTGTTATCGAGTTAATATGTTATTCCAAAGGAGAATTGTTTTTTCAATTTCCGTATTTCTTCATTTTTGGCATATTTTAGGGGGTCTCGTCCCCTCTGCCCTTTCCAAAGGGCGCCCCGTCATAATTGCATTGTGTTTATAGGTGTGATTGGAAGGGGTAATAGGTAAAATCAGAAGATGGGGATGAGGGTAAATCGATTCATGGTTTAGCAAACTAGACAGTACAGTCTGTTCTCAAATTAAAAATTCCGCAGCCATGTATGTCTATTAATACCTTTGATTAGTCTAGAGTTCTAGAGTCTGAGCAGTTTTGGAATTTGGATGAGTGTCAAAGCAGAACCGAGCAAAAGGGATTAGCGTACCGTTACGCCCAATAAATATAATTTTATTGAGTTGGCAATGGTACACACACAGGATCCATTCAGAATGACACATGTGGCACCCCTGGCGGCTAGTCAAGCAACTAAAAAAAGTTAGGTTATGTTTTGGCGGAAGTGTAAAGTGATTTAAAGAATGAAGTGTTTCTAGTAATAGACCACAGTAACTGCTGTCTTGTTTATTGTTTATAAATTAGCATGTCAAAAGGAAATGAGTTTAGTAAGAATGACGCATCATCAGTCCATTTTTTAAGTCTTTGCTTCTATCAATTATTTCATCACTGTACTTTCTTCTCTACCTCTCGAGAGAGTGCTTGTGCTTGCATAATGGAACATGGAGAATTATTTCGCTTGGTAAGGTGACCTGCAAAGACGTGGCATTACCATCTTTATTATCACTCACCTGTGGTTCGGAACCCACCTGAAACTGTAGGTCTACCATTTATATTATGATCTGTGATGTTTTCCATAACGAAATACCTAAGGAACAATCTTTTTTGGAAATGACAATGTATTTCACTTAATATAATTGTTTTACTCACGTATATTGGAAATGCTAGAGGGATCCATTTCACTTCTGAAAAGAAGCTTCGTCAGCCTGCCGCCAGGGGTTTGTTGACGAAGGCTGACGAAGCTTCTATTCAGAAGTGAAATGCATCCCTCTAGCATTTCCAATATACGTGAGTAAAACAATATATAAAAGTGAAATACAGTGTCAGTTTTAATATTAGATTGTATATTATGATGTTGAAGATCCATCTTGTTTCCACTAAATCTAATAGAAACATAAAAAACATTTTTAAGTGGAAATTAACTCATGTTATGGCGTGACGGCCGTTTCACTCTGTTGTCAAGAGCATCGTCAGACGACCCACAATACAAACCAGGAGGGTACTGTGGGTCGTCCGTCGATGCTCTTGACAACAAAGTGAAACGGCCGTCACGCCATAACGTGAGTTAATTTTCCACTTAATAGTATATTACGTTACAAGTGCGGGAAATGGTGTTTACCATATGAGTATGATAAGTTAACGCACGAGACGAAGTCGAGTGCAGTATTATCATACGAGTATGGTAAACATCTTCCCGGACGAGTTACATACGATAATTTTCGTCATACAAGTCTAAAATAGCAGATAAGTTGAAATAAGAAACTATAAATCATTGTTATTCAAACATAACCTCAACACACCAAATCACAGCAACTCAAGGTGAAATGGTTCTAGATCAGCTGATCTACCTTTCGACCAAATGGTTTTTCAGTGAAGTGGTAGCCACAACCACCCATAAGAGTGCGGTAATAATCATTTGATGATTTCTACCACACAGTGTACGGTAATAATCATCAAATGACATAAGCTGTTTTTGATTTCTGTAAACAGCTGTTTACCACATTGATTCCTTGACTGGTAAACTGTCCATAACCTACAAGTATGACGAAAAAGTGTTTTTTAAGCTTCTATTACATTTATAGACCTATTATATTATTACATCATTGTATCACCATTTACCTTATTACCCACGCACAAGTCTTAGACTGATGTAGATTTCATTAGAAAGAAAATTGAAATAATAAAAATCAAAACAAATTTTATGTGGAATGGTGTTTAGTATTCACGTTGCCTTATCTGTCATGTATTCTGTATTTATTTATTTGAGGATGAGGGACTCTGCAGTATGTATTTTATTTTTCTTGGACTCTGTAAGTTACATTTTTGTAAATTTTAGTTCAACTTATCCCATGGAATTTAGAAGTACAACTTGTCATAATGCGTCCAGATGAAATCCTTTGGGGTTGACTGTGTCATTAATCTTTTCCAAGGGCGGATTAAAGGGAGGGGCGGAGGGGGCGACCGCCCCCTCCGAGGGCTTGCACATTTAAAAAAATAAACACATGCGACACGCACACGGTAAAATTTTAATTGTCCCGCCACATCTATGACAGACGGAATATAACATGTCATCCCACTTGTCTTATTTTCTACATTACCTGTACTTTATCTTTAACTGTTGTTATCTATATAATTATAATTCAATGAAGAATTAACAAATGACAGAGAATAAAGGAAATCTTATATCAAGTGAAATACTTTTGAATAAGATTAATCTCTTATAGAATAGGTAGGGGGCATATACATCTCTGTTTGTATTTGACCTAGTACGTATTATTTATTGAAGAACTGGTTCTATGAAGCATGAGAGAATGTTGAGAGTAATTTAAATATAATATATAGGTCTAAAAATCATCACGATCATGAATAAATTGCTTAGACTCTGTTCATTTCTTTGTAAATTTTGATAAAAAGTTAAGCTAGCAAAGCAATTTTTGTTCAAGACATATACAACAATTTCTATTCATTTCAGATGAATATACAGAAATAAACTACCATACTCTAGTTAGGGGAAATTTGATTGTTCTTAAACAGAAAAAATATATTTCTTCTCCATTTTAAGTGCTAGAATGGTGTAAAATGCGGTTAAAGGCTACTAAATTTCCAAAATTGTTATTCCATATCAACCCCCCCCCCCCCCCCGGACCGCCAGTATTTTTTTCAGTATGTCGCCCCTCCCCATAAAAATGCATTAATCCGCCACTGATCTTTTCCTTATCATTTACTTCAAATTTTCTCAACTTTATTGAAAAAATAACATTAAAATTAATTCAAATAAAGAAAAGAACTGTCTCCAAATAGGAATCTCAGAAGAAATAGACTTTTCCTTTGATAACCTACAAAACCTATTGCGGCACTTGATACTAGACAGCAGATCCTAAGTACTCGCAGACTCTAGCCATAGATTAATACACTCCTAGAAACACCTTTAGCCCCAGGCAAGGATCATAGCGTTACAACATTGGTGAATCCTTCCATTCGAAAAATACACAGAAAAAGAAAACTATTGAAAGGAAGACAGGCGTAATGCAGAAGAGGAGCATAGGAGAGGAGAGGAGAGGAGAAGAGCGCTAGACAAACTAAACTTTGTTAAGGGGTTGAAGAGGAATTAAAACCACAAAGGAAGGACCCCACAAAAGCACACATGTCAACCCCTCCGAAAACACACTGCACTGTTTCTGTTTCTTCTTCTTCTTTTTCTTCCTCCTCTTCTGTTTCTTCTTCTTCTCCTGTCCTCTCTATCTTCGTCTTCTCTATCTTCTTCTTTTTCTTCGCCATCTTTTTCTTCTTCTCCTCCTCGTTCTTCTTTCATTTTTCGCTTCTTCTTCATCTTTCACTTCCTCTTCTCTCTTCTTCTTCTTCTTCTTCTCCTCCTGTCTTCTCTATCTTCTTCTTTTTTCCTTTTTCTTCTTCTTCCAGTTTCTTCTTCTTCTCATGTCTTGTTCTTCTGTTTTTTCTTTTCTTCGCCTGCTTCCTCTCTTCTTACTTTTTCCTTCTACTTCTGTACCTGTTTTCTCTTTTTTCTTCTTTTTCTATTCCTGTCTTTTCTTCTTTTTCTATTCCTGTCTTTTTTCCTCTTCTATTCCTGTCTTCTTTTACTCTTCTTTTTTCTTCTATTCCTGTCTTCTTTTACTCTTCTTCTTCTTCTTTCTTCTTCTATTCCTGTCTTCTTTTTTCTTCTTCTATTCCTGTCTTCTTTTACTCTTCTTCTTCTCCTTCGTCTTCTACTTCCTGTTCCTCTCCTTCTCTTTTTCTTCTTCTCCTTCTCCTGTCTTAGTACTCCTCTTCCTGTCCTCCTCCTCCTCCTCCTCCTTTCTCTTCATCTTCTTCTTCCTCATCTATTTTTTTCTTTTCCTCTTTCTACTTTACCTTCTTCATCATCATCATCTTATCCTTCTTCCACTCTCCTTTTCCACCTCTCTTTGTCTCTTTCATTGTCTTTTCTTTTCCTTTCTTTCGTGTTTCTCGGTAACTGCATCAGTTTCCACATCCTCACCCCGGGCGTTGTGTATACAGCTGACACTGTCGCATCCAGACTTCCTTTCAGACAGAAGCTTAAGGGTTTTTTATTTTAAAAAGGAGTAGGGAAGGGTGGTTTAAGTAAGGACACTCTTATTATCCAGTGAGGCTGATGATACCTTGGTGAACCAGGGTTTACTTGTCTTGAAGCTACAGGTATCAAAGGTGTTAGCTTAGGGCGATTTTTGTGGTGTGCTTCGGTTGTAAAAAAGAAGGCAAGCTATGGTAGATTGTTGCAGAATACTATTACTATTTTAATATTAAATAGTTATCATTATTATCATAGTTATTATTATTATTATTATTATTTTGATAGTTGTGCATCAATTGTTTGGGCATTCCCTCAACAAAATGCGACTGAAAGTTTGGCATTACACTAATTTAAAATCATATATTCAGAGCTCAGTATATTATCTTTCAATAAAGGATTCATTTCCATGTAGTCTAAGGAAATAAGTAATAGACCGCTTTTGTATAATGATTTTTATTTATTTTTTGGCACCCCATGATGTAGATTTCAAAATTTTGGATAAAACTTCATTTTTTGGAGTTAGAAATACATTATTCTTTAAAAAAAAAAATTTTTTTAATGAAGGCCACATGCGTGGGTGTTGCGGTGGATAGGTGAATGATGAGAAACATCCGTGGCTGAATGAGATTCGAACCCAAGGCTGCAGGAAACAAAGTCAGCCAGAGCCTAATCTTATCACAGACAAGCGCACCAACGGTTTATGGGAGCAATGGAATCAGTCACCTATTATTATAAGAACAAAGTGTTTTATTGAAAATCATTAATTCTTTAAAAGTGTTTTGACAGATTGGTTTCTACTTTCTTGCAGATTTGACGCCTAGTGGGACCGGACTCCCCTAAAAGTACTTTTAAAAGTAGGTAATGAAAAGTCACGTGTAGACTACTTAGAAACAAAGGTTTTAATATTCAGATTAATGGAAAGCAAAACAGTAAAGTAAGTCTTTAATATAAAAGGTTTTCGTAAAAGCAGTAGTTTTTCAAATGCCGTTTCATTTCATTATTTCTTTTTCCTACAACTGCTCGTAAAGTAGTTCTTTACGTACTGAAAACTAATTGTAAAATACCTCTTTACTGCTCAGCAAGCGGTAAAGTACTTTACGCTCGCCAGCTGTTTTCTTTACGCTTCTGTTTTGATTTTGGTGCCTTCTCATTGGTGGATCACAGAATCCGTGAAATTGACATAACCTCAACAATGGCGAACGCTAACCAAATCCGCGCACGGTCTGTGATGTTACAAACTACAAGCTTTTATTGTGTTGGAATCCAGAACTTCAGTTGTAGGAAAAATATTGTATGTAATTCGCGCGTGAAGCTTCTTTATTGCTCTCGCAAAATTACTGCGCTCCGCTGTGCGTCGCGCAGTAAATGTTTTGGCTCGAGCAATAAAGTCGCGCTTCACGCTCTTAATACATAAATAACTATTATTCATTTCATACACAATTTTGTACATTGAATAGTGTCAAGAGTATAAAATATATTTTAGTAAATATATAAATAAAATTTTTCAAGAGTTTAACAACTGCTAGACTACTATTTGTAATACAACCAACAACTAATATTATAACTATTAGAGTTACAACTACTACATCTAATAAAACAATACAATATTTTAAAGTCAATTACATACATGGGACATTTTTTTTCTATATTATAGAGGGCTCTCTTTGTCAAATATTCTTTCAATTGACTTTTAAATTTATTTAAATTTGACTATTTATGGATGTGAAGGAGCAAATGATTATAGAACTTGGTTGCAACGTAAGAGGGCTTCAAAAAAAATAAAATTCAAGAATTCAAAAAATTTAAATAAAAAAAAGATAAAATTCAAGATTATGCCTATTTAAGTAAAACTTGTTTCTATAATGTTTCTATAAACCGTTTCAATGTTACTTGTTTCTATAAACCGTTTCAATGTTACTTGTTTCTATAAACCGTTACTGTAACTTTACATTGTGAAAAGTCGATGCCTTAATAATATTATTGTACCAAACCCATAAAATTAATAATTTTATTAATGTAAAATATAAAGAAATAAGTGCAAAAACCTCAAAAAAAAAAAAATCAAATGGGTCACAGACTAATTTCTGATTAAGGTCTAAACCTTTTTTGACATAATCTGATGCGGCATGCCGGCTATCCTCACAAGAAATGGAAGAATCAACTTTAGATTTGTACTACAAACACACGCCATGGGATCCTACATCCCGATCCCGATCTAGGGCGGCCCCACTAAAGCAGCAAAGCAGCCGCACCATCTGAATTCCTGCCTATGCTATGTTCTTCTTTCTAATGTTTATACCCCGCTGTTCTCAATGGTGTTTTTCTTCTGCTATTGAAACGCCCTATCCTATACCTACCTACAATACATCCTCCATTCAGTAGGGGCTGTTTTAATCTTACCGCTATTCTTCAGGTGAGTTCTTTTCATTCTTTTTCTTCTCCTTCTTCTTCTTTTTTTGTCTTGTTTTTCTTTTACTTCTCCTCCACCTCTTCCTCATCATCCTCCTCCTCCTCCGCCTCCACCACCTCCTCCTCCCGGTAAACCTTATTTCTTCTTGTTTTTCTTCTTTTTTTTCTTTGTCTTCTTTCTCTTGTACTCCTCCTCCACCTCTCCCTCCTCATCCTTATCCTCTTCCTCCTCCTCCTCCTCCTCCTCCTCCTCCTCCTCCTCCTCCTCCTCTGCCTCCTCCACTCTTTAAACATTATTTCTTCTTGTTTTTCTTCTCCTTTTTTCTTTGTCTTCTTTTTCTTGTACTCCTCCACCACCTCTTCCTCAATATCTTCCTCCTCCTTCACCTCATTCTCCTCCGCTCCTCTTCCTCCTCCTCCTCCTCTTCCTCCTCCTCCTTCTCCTCCTCCTTCTCCTCCATCTCTGGCTCCCTCTAAACCTTATTTCTTCCTTTTTCTTTGTCTTCTTTTTCTTGTACTCCTCCACCACCTCTTCCTCAATATCTTCCTCCTCCTTCACCTCATTCTCCTCCGCTCCTCTTCCTCCTCCTCCTCCTTCTCCTCCTCCTCCTCCTCTTCCTCCTCCTCCTCCTCCTTCTCCTCCTCCTTCTCCTCCATCTCTGGCTCCCTCTAAACCTTATTTCTTCCTTTTTCTTTGTCTTCTTTTTCTTGTACTCCTCCTCCACCTCTTCCTCTGCCTCTTTCTCCTCATCCTCCGCCTCCTTCTCCTCCTCGTTGTAAACCTTCTTTTCTCCATTGTTTCTTCTTCTTCTTCTTCTTCCTCATCCTCTTCTACTTCTTCTTTTCCTCCAACGTTTCGACTCTCTTCGTTAAGTTCCTTCAATTTTTTCTTCTTTTTCTCATTTTTCACAATGTTGTCTTACTTCCTTTAACCTCATCCTCCTCATTCTACTTCATCACTTCTACCTCTCCTTGATTTTTCTTCTTCTTCTTCTTCTTCTTCTTCTTCCTCTTCTTCTTCCTCCTCTTCTTCTATTTCTGCTCTTCCGTCTCCTTTTCGTCTTCCTTTCTTCGTCCAGTCTTCTTCCTCCTTTTCGCTCTTTCTCTTCTAGTTCTTCTTTTCTGCCTACTTTTCAACTTCCTTGTTTGTCTAGTATCCTTCCACTTCTCACTTTTTATTTTTATCCCGCTTCACAACTTTCTCTTACTTCTTTCCACCTCCTACTTCTTTCCTTCTTCTTCTTTTGTGTTTTTTCGACTTTCCTTCTTCGTCTATTTTCCTTCCTCTTCTGCTTCTTTTTTCTACTTCCTCTCATCTTCTTATCCTTTCTCCTTCTTCTCCTCCTCCTCCTCTTTTTTCTCCTTCTCCTATTCCTCTTTGTCCTTCTCTTCTCCTTCTTCATCCCCTCTCCCCACTTCCACCCATGCTTCTTTTCCTTTTTTAGTCTTTCCCTCTTCCCAATTCCTTGAATTGATTGTAGCAGGGGCGGTCATCCCATCACTTTGTCATCCATTCTCCAATATTATTGCGTGCTTTGTGATGTCCTCCAACTCCCCCTTTCTCCATTCCTTTTCCGCTCTTTCATTGTAACCGATAATGGGCAATTTCCAACCACAAAAGAGACAGATGATGATAGTCGAGGGGGAGGGGGGGGGGAGGGGCAGCCAGCCCCAGTGTCAACACACCATGGACCGTGCTTATCCACCACCACCTAAGAAGGTTGAATTTGGAAAAAAAATCGGCCATTCCATTTATTCTGAATGTTTTGATGGCTTTTGTCACTCTGTTTTCGTAATCTAAGCTCGTGTTTTTATTACCGGTGTCACCAGGTGCGAGATCAATTGGCGTGAACGGAAACTGAGACGAAAACTGATAATCTCACATCAAAGTTAGAGGTTTGATAACGAAAACTGAACAGAAAAGGAGAGAAAAAGAAGAAAACGAAACGGAAACTGAAATTCATACACCATAGTTAGATGTTTGATAACGAAAACAGAACAAAAAAGGGAATAAAGGAAGTGGAACGGAACTGAAACTAAAATTCACAAACCATAGTTAGATGTTTGATAACGAAAACAGAACGAAAAAGGGAATAAAGGAAGTGGAACGAAACTGAAACTGAAATTTACAAACCATAGTTAGATGTTTGATAACGAAAACAGAACGAAAAAGGGAAAAAAGAAGAGGAAACTCAAATTCAGGAATACGAAAGGTATCATAACGAAAACGAAACGGAAATAGAAATAAGGAAGAGAAACTGAACGAGAACGAAAATTTTCACAACAAAGTTACGAAATTCTGATAATTTTATAACAAAAGAAACGAGAAACGAATACAGAACGTAGTAAATATGCGAGGAACAGAAAGAAAGGAATAGAAACGGAACTAAAAAGGAAATTTACACACCAAAGTTAGAAATACGGAAGGTTTAATAACGAAAGGTGTCAATTTTATCAGGGAAGTGATAGCCGCGAGCCGTAGCAGGTATCTGTTCAATCAGAGAGATAAGCTGCGTTCTCGTAGGTCCCGTTTGTAACGGTGACCGATTAGATTGGCCAGCAAAAAAGACACTGTTCTCTGCTGTAAAATCACTTCCCGGTGGTTCGGAACCCACCTGAAACTGTAGGTCCAACTCATCAATCACCATCATCCAACCATTACCCACGCACAGGTCTCAGACAAATGTGGGCTTCATCCTCAAAAAAAAAAAAAAAAAAAAAAAAAAAACGGAACGGAAATGAAAATAAGTGAGAAATATTAATGAAACCGATAATTCTGACATTTTATAGTTCGGAATTCTGAATTTTTTCGAAAGCGGAATGGAAACGGAAAGAAAGGAAGATGAACGAAACGAAAACTGTAATTCACACATCAAAGTTAGGAATACGGAAGGTGTCGCAACGAAAACGGAACGGAACGAAAACTTGAATTCTCACATCAAAGTTAGAGAATTCCGATGGTTTTATAATAATAGAGAAAGGAAAATAGATCGTAGGAGAGAGCAAAGGAAGGAAAACAAAGTCTCAAATAACAAGAAACTTGGTGAGAAATGCCGATGGTTTTATAACACAGAATGACATATTGCCTTTTCCCTAAAGTGACTTTTCACTTTGTGACAGGAATCTGAAGTTCTTTCCAGTGATACTGACCGGCTGGAAAAATAATAAATTTAATAAGTTTGGGGGAAAATGTTATTTGATTGGTTTCATCCAAAACTTGAGTAGAATAAAAAAGAATTTGCTTTTATTTGCAGGGCGTTCTTTATAACAACATTTTGAAATTCATGCATGCAAGCAATTGGTCTATTGGTCAATAAACCATCATCAATCACCAGCTCATTACCCACGCACAAGTCGCAGACCTATGTGGGCTTCATCCTAAAAAACGACCTTTGGGGGAGTTGTTTTTTTAAATTAATTATAAACTACTCAAAACATTGTAGACTTACATGGATACCTGGATAAAAGCAGTAGTTTTTATTTTTAGAGCCGATTCCAGCTCTAGTCTAGAACTCTACACTTGTGTACAGAAGTAGAGACTACTCTAGCTAAATGTTCTATGGTAATAAGTGTACTGTATCCATTAGAACGGATGGTGAACGGATTGAGTGATCTGCAAATGTTCAGTCAGTGCTGGAATGAAGTGCTTTGATGTGTCCTTTGTATCTTGTATACAATGATCTACTTGTTTTTCCTATGTAGTACTTGGGGCATGTGTTGCATTGAGCTTATATATTTCTGGTTTGTTGAATTTTTGAATTATTTGTTAACCGTTGGTCCCATGAATTAACTGTTTGTCCTATGTAGTACTTGGGGCATGTGTTGCATTTGAGCTTATACAGTTTAGATATTCCTGGTTTGTTGAATTTTTGAATTTTAATGTTTGATAGGCGAGATGTTTCTTGTTGGAGATGGTGTTTCAGGCTGTTTGCAGTTCCAGTTTAAGTGAGTAAAAATCATACTTTAAATAGAAATACAGCGTCAGTTTTGATATTAGATCACACACTAAGTTGAAGTATGAAATATTTTCAGAAGTAGTTAAAATTAGATATTAGAAGTATGAAGTATCAAAGTGTTATTAAGTCTAATATAAAAACTGACACTGTATTTCACTTTTAAATAATGTTTCACTCACATATATTGGAGATGCTTGAGGAATGCATTTCACTTCTGAAAAGAAGCTTCGTCAGCCTTCTTTTCAGAAGTGAAATGCATTCCTCAAGCATCTCCAATATATGTGAGTAAAACATTATTTAAAAGTGAAATACAGTGTCAGTTTTAATATTAGATTGTTCATTAAGTATTTTGTCATGGAAAACATCACAGATTGTTATTAAGTAATAATAATTAATGTATTCATTAAAAAATTGAAATAAATAGAGTAAATGACAACGACAAGGAAATGACATTAATATTACTTGTAACATTCAACTGATTTGAACGAAGAATAAGAAGAAGACTAAGAGAGAGGATTTCAAAAGACATAACTTCAGAGAGAGTATATCCGATTGAAATCATGTAATAGGAGTTACGTATTTGGAAAGATGGAGTTATTATTGAAATTCGATTTTATGCTGGTAGCTTAGGACGGTAGGGGGGGGGGGGGGGTGATGCTGTAACACAAGATGACATCACTGAAGCCAGCAAGAAGGGCGGAAATACAGTAATCCCGAATGGGAGCGGGCACACTCACGTCAGATCACGGTCAGGTACCTGACAAATTAGAATCAGCAGATAATTATAATTCTACATTAAGAAACTTACGCTTATTATATGCATGAAAGTTTCATAATAAGAGGTCAATCTTTTATCAAAACAGACACTGTATTTCAATTAAATATATGACTTCCACTCACTTTTACTGGAGATACTGGAGGGATGCATTTCACTTCTAAAGAGGAGCTACATCAGCCAGTAAAAGTGAGTGTAAAGTTTTGAAATTAGATTGTTCATCAAGTATTTCGTCATGGAAAACATCACAAACTATATATAACTAACTTTAATTATTTTAACTTTTTATACATGATTTTCACTCACTTTTACTGGCTGATGAAGTTTCTCTTTAGAAGTGAAATGCGTCCCTCCAGAATTTCAAGTAAAATTGTGTGAAAATCAAATATTTAATTGATATACAGTGTAAGTTTTGATATTAGATTGTTCATGAAGTATTTCGTCATGGAAAACATCACAGATAATAAGAGGGGTTATCTCAACCTATTAGCACAGTAAAGTCAAGGTAATGTCCTTTACAATGTAATTTGACTGTGACCTGCCCGTATCACCCAAATCTGAACGGTAACTTGACTTTGATTTAACCGTGGCCGCCGGTGTGTTTTAGATCTATATTCAATAATCTACAGAATATACCAGTTTATATCAACAATGCAAAGCTCCTGAACTAAGCTACCGTGAATTTTAAGTAGGTTCAATTTTTTATCCCATATGAAGATCGTATTTCTGGATTATTGAAATTATAATATTCTGGTGTATTAGATGCATCGGTCTTGCCAGCTGTGTGGGACTTAATGAGAGGACTTAGTTTGCATATGATAATCCAATGACACACTTTGTTTCACAAAAGAAGTTCGACTTGACTCAATATGAAGTAATAGGGGTGAGATTATTACTGAGATGGAAACACGAAAAATAAAGAAGTATCTTTGAGATTTTATAACTAATTATTGGTGATTTTTGAGCAAATCATGAATTTACAGCACTCTTTCTCATTTTGCTCAATTGCTACATAATATTTATCACTAGAAATGGGTTCAGCCACTTTTAGAAATATTTAAAAAACAGCTGAAAAAATAATTAGTCAATAAAGCTTTTTATAGAGTACAAGAGCTCCTTTCAAATCAATTTTAAGCCCCATCTGAATGAATTAATATAGTAATTATGGTAACTAGTGTATAAAATAGTATAATGGTTAATCTGACTTGTCTTATACTCCATAACTGGAGTCTCCAAGACGTAATTTACAAAAAAAAAACTTTTACATCAATCTTAAGAAATTTTAGTCTTTATTCCTTATTTTTATTGCTTATACAGTATTAATATTTGTCAATCCTTACAGCCATTTTTTAGTCACAACATTCCTTAAATCAATCTCTCCTACAAATAATTCACTATGAATAGTCTATTTTCTATTCTACAAAGAATTTCAACAAAAATAAATAATTTCATAGCAATAAGTACGTGCTTATCCACAACTGTCCATTTAAAATTTTAATTAATCATGTATTTAATACATATATTTTAGACCTATGTATTTTCATTTATCATTTGTTTATATCATTATTCATTTAACATGTATTTTAGACCTACGTGACATCAATCTCATTTACCAAACTAAACTACTATCTACCACGGTGCTATCTACTAATTAAAATGATAAAACACCTGTTAAATTGGTATTGATAGTAACTATGCATATTTATAAATATTAAACAACTATTACATTTATATACATACTAAACTCAACTATATTACATTAACTATACTAAATATTATAATTATTGTAAAATGATAAACCTCCTGTTAAATTGACATTCATCAATTAAATATGCATATGTATGGATAGCTATTTGTACTGAAGCTACTTTTAGGATATTTATTAACAAATACTAAATATTATCATTATTTATTAATTAGTAATACAGTACTTGTATACGTTTGAGATTCTCCTTTCTCATTTTTAGTAATTAATATTGATAAACCTGCTAAGTTAATTTTTTTTTAACTATGTGTAATAAACTGACAAATATACATAAACAGAATTTATTAATTTCGAATTCCTTTAATTGCTATTACTTTATACTGATATGGCCAAGTTGAAAATGAATGCTCCTGTGCAGAAAGGTCTCCATGGTCTAGTGGTTAAGGCGCTCAACCGAAAATTCAGAGGTCCGTGGTTCGATTCCCGGTGGTGACTGATATTTTTGTACAGTAGCATTCATCGATTCCCATCAGCTGTTCAATGCTGTTGTCAATATCCACCATTGCGGAAGTCTTCAGTATAAAGTAATAGCAATTAAAGGAATTCGAAATTAATAAATTCTGTTTATGTGTAATACTTTAAAGAATATTAATTAAAAATATTATCATTATTAGTTTGAATTATTGATATATGCCTGATTACTTTTGCGTTATTCAATATTATATGCAATTTATATATCATATTTTTGAGTTTTTATTATTCAAATTGTTATAACTATAACTATTAATTATGGAGTATATATATATACTGTAGGTTGTATGCCCAATTATTTTGGCGATATTCGATACAAAATATATTACAGTAAATTAGCTGCTAATACATTTCACTAATAACAGTCTCACAGTAGACTATATTTTTTTCATCAAATTCTCTTCCAAGATGACACCATAAGATTACTAGACTAATAGTTCTTCTAAACTGACAACAAAATATTCAATTTGGAAACGTATATCTAGAAGACTGTATAGTAAATAGTTATTCCCATCTACAGCAAGAGATAATGCTAGATAATAACTTGGGATAATTATTATTTTGTTGGAATAAATTAAACTGTGGAATCAATTAACCGACAAGCGGTTAGGTTGATTTTTCTAGTTGATTTAGTTTTTTTTCTTTTTTGAGCAGCCTACAACAGTTGCAGTCTTCCATCAAGTTAACTTCCATAACGGGTTCATCCACTTAGCACTATATCATTAGCTGGCTTCGGCCTATCCTTGTGACTTTGATTATTCATAAATATTTCGACGGTACTCAATTCCATTAGCTGCCACCGGAGCCCTGGAAGGAGGCTCTGGATAATATTATGATTTTGGGGCTTATCTAAAGAGATTTCTGATTTATGGTGGGGGGGGAGGAGGAAGAAGAGGAGGAGGTGGAGGAGGTGGAGGAGGAGGAGGAGGAGGTGGAGGAG
>OX418223.1:668156-694862 GCA_948455865.1 Conomelus anceps
CGTAAGATCAGATTCGTATCAGTATTCAAAAGTGACATTATGATTGTTCTTGAGGAATTATTAGAATCGTTTGAATCAAATAACGGTTTCAGTTTAGTAGTCTTTCTTAGAAAGCAGCCGAACCAATATCATTTTTTGAAATGTCTTTTTTTAATATAAAACATAGAGGTATGCTACAGAAACGTTTTTGATCACATTTAAATTGAAAAAAGAATACTACAATCATTCTAGATTACACACACTACACAGACAAGCTACACAGACTTTCACAGACAAGCTACACTGACTTTCACAGACAGCTACACTACTGTAGCTTTAGCGAAGGTATTCATTTCCAGGTTAATGTTTTATATTATATGTATTATATTCATCTGTTATGTTTTCTATGACGAAATTCTTGATGAACAATCTAATATCAAAACTGATACTGTATTTCTATCTAATATATGATTTCCACTCACTTATACTGGAGAGATGCATTTCACTTCTAAAGAGAAGCTTCATCAGCCTCCTTAGAAGTGAAATACTTCCCTCCAGTATCTCCAGTCTATGAGAGTGAAAATCATATATTAAATAGAAATAGTGTCAGTTTTGATATTAGATTAATATTTTAGGTTTGAATTTGTAAGGAACTTGAATAACAAACAACTTTAGTATTTTCAAATCAAATTAATGAATGTGAAAAAAGCAGTTGGAAATCGATAAAATTTGAAAAAAGACTGATTTCATATTCTTTTAATAAGTTTGCAAAATAAAAAGGATTTCTTCCAAAGTACAGTAATGTGGACAGTAATAATCACTCTCAATATAAATCAATGGAGTTATATGATAAAATATAGTTATGAATTTATATAAAATGAGTTATATTAAGGTAAAAATACATAAAAATAAATGACAGTAGGTAGTTGAAGGTAATTATAAAACATTTCTGTCTATTGGGGTTGAAAAACCCTTCTAAAAATGATGATTGAACAATTTTTTCAATTCCATACTCAATGAAATGTGTCTGTTGCACTTTTTTGTTAATTTTTTTATCTTTCTCTGTAGTGGTGAAGGTGATATTGTGGAAGATATCCATAATGAATAATAAGACTTAAAGTTGTCACAACCACATTTATTGAAAGCATTGATTAGTTTGATTGAGATTGATAATGGTGTAACAACCAGCCGAAACTAGTATCTTACTGTTTTCAATAAATGTGGTTGTGACAACTTCAAGTCTTATTATTCGTTATATGTTTTGTTGTGGATGTCTCTGTTCATTACTATATTATGATGCTATTGGTATATTTATATTTTTGTATTATGTTTCATAATGTTACATTATGTGATAATTGTGTAATCCATTTGAATATGAATAAATAAACAGATTTAGGTTTTGGACATTTTGGATTCGAGTAATCAACTGCAACTCAAGTGAACTTTAAAACAGATAGGTCCATATGAACCAACCTTGAGCGTTCCTTAACTCAGAGAAGACTGACAAGCCTATTGAGTGAACGTTTGGGAGACTCAAGAATCAAGGGATCCTTGGAAATCATTCAACAGGTTTTTAAAGTATTCTATGAGTTGGGGAACCCTCAAGGTAGGTTTATGAATACGGACGTCCAAACAACTCAATATTTGGGTGTGTGTGTGTGTGTGTGTGTGTGTGTGTGTGTGTACATGCGCGTACAAAAGTGTGAGAACCGATCTTTAAATTGGTCAAAATGACGAGCAGTAGCTGACTTAAGGAACCAATCACATTATCTGATCAAACCAGCTTCCACCAATTATAATTCCAAACATACGTTTCTCCTACACCCCCGCCCCCCTCCCAACATGATCCCCCAATCACAATCTAGATCTTCTGGTCACCTATCTTGTTTGTTGATTGTATCGATCAAACTGAAAAAAATCTCAAAATTTACATCCTACACTTGTCATTGGATCGGGATTAATTTACTTGCTACCGAAGTCTAACAGATGTTATCAGGTGTCGGACTAAATAAGGTTTATTTATAGGAAATATTGTATTTTACTACCAATCAAAGATGTCGTTAAAAGCTGGTAAGGAATGGAGGAATTCAATATCTTCATCGAAATATTTTCGGATGTGAATCTGACAGATGGTCCATCCTTTACCGCTTCTGTTAAGCTTATTACGGTACATAAATCATCAAAAGATGTTCATCTTCGTCAGAAAAACGATTGGAATTCTATTAAACGCTATTACAAAATGAGCCTGACTAGCAGGTTGCTCGACTCAATTGAATATGGATTTCTAGAATGTGCAATATAGTTGAAAATCAATTTAGAAAGCTCGAATTCTGTACATAAAACGATTGGAATTCTATAAAAAGTAAATTCGTATGGCTTTTAGTGGTGGGGAGACCCTTACGGGTAGTTCCACCTCGCCGCTTTTTTAACGACTGCTTTTTTTTATATGCAACCGGGACGACGGCTTAACGTGTCCTCCGAAACACGGGATTGGAATTCTATTAAACGCTTTTACAAAATGAGCCTGACTAGCAGGTTGTTCGACTCAATTGAATATGGATTTATAAAATGTGCAATATAGTTGAAAATCAATTAAGAAAGCTTGAATTCTGTACATAAAACGATTGGAATTCTATTAAACGCTTTTACAAAATAAGCCTGACTAGCAGGTTGCTCGACTCAATTGAATATGGATTTCTAGAATGTGCAATATAGTTGAAAATCAATTTAGAAAGCTCGAATTCTGTCAATAATGAATAATAAAGTTTGAAGAACTGTCAATGATGAACAAAATATTACAATTATATTGAGGTAGGATATTCATGAAGCTAGCAAAATAATGAACAAAATAGCAAAAGAAAATACCAGCTTGCGAGAACTAACAATAATAAAAAAATCTTACGAGGTACTACAAAAAAATTGTGAAATGTGGGAGTGAAATTTAGTTTACAATAGTTAGTTGGAAATCAATTTAAAAGAAAAAAAATTAATTTTGAAGTCAGTTAACAAGTACACAAAGTTAATAATTATCATGTTATAGCAAAAAGGATTAATTTCAAAAAGGATGTTAAAATTTCTGTGAAACAAAATAAAAAAAGTAAAATTTTGGTAGATTTTATAGGTTGGTACTCAAGGGTTATTCTTGAGAATATTTTAAAGAATTCATTTATTATCATAAATAATAATCTTATTCCTTTTAGACTGCAAATATTCGACATTTTTAAACAACTAATGTGCAAAATATATTCCCTATTAATGACGATATTGCTGATTATTACAGTGGAAAATATCCAGAATATTTTAAATCTTCACTATATTTTTTCACAAAGCACATATTATATTACTATATAATTCGATCATAGGAACAGTAATATCGATGTATCGCAGTAAAGTTTTACATGCAATGAAAATCGGAATTCTATGTACAGTAAGGCTTCTCAGTCTTTTTTATAAGCACATAGACAATATTCAGGAATTGACAATAGTTCAATTCGTTAAACTAGTCAGCAGTTTTAGGTTAGAAAAATCAATTTTCAATTTACAAAACGAATGAATAAATACTGTCTGATCATTTACAATATTTACAAGCTGGCACTAAATATGCAGAAAATTCTAACATTCTTCCAAAGAGCCTAGTAAAAATGATTGAGTCATCAAATAAATGAAAAATCTGTCTGGAGTATGCATCGAGAATGGAAACTTCAACAAAACTTTAGTACCCAATTATAATTTCAGTAATCAAATAATAAAAAATATTTGGGTTATCATAAAATAATGGGTCATCAAAAAAAACTAAAGGATTGCAACAAAAATGGGTAATTCTATTTCAACAAAATTTTAAAATAATAAATGCTAACAAAATTGCAAATATGTCTACAAAAAAAAAGCAATAACAAAATACAAGTTGGAGAAGCCAAATAAAAAAATATGCTTTTTATCTCATATAGCCTACCATCTTTTTTATTACATTCATATTTTCATATCATGTATTAACTTGTAGAAAATTACAAAATATTTAGGTTAATATAATCATAAAGTATTCTTGTTAAAATAAAAACATTAAAATATCAAAACACATATTATTACATCATTTGCACTCTGTTTAGTAGATGTAAACAGTAAATTTAAAATCGTAAACTTGAATTTGGTAAAACTATATTACTTATAAAAGCCAATGATAAATAAAATCAATGAATTGAGCGATAGCAAGATTACAAAACTATAATATTATTTAAATTTATTATATTTATATTATTTTAATACTGTTTAAGAAATTTCAATCAATTATACGTTATCTAGTTCATTATTCCATTGATGAATTGTTATACTTAAATCTAATTAACACAATAAACACTGATATGCCTTGAAAAATGTATAAAATATCTGACGAGACAAAAATATAAATATCAAATGTACTACCCCGATGCAATCCTACAGACAAATGTTTCAAAAAAAAGTATAATCTTAAAAAATCAGATCAACTGAGTATAGAATTGAAACAATGATAATTTAGATGGAATTAAATACAAAACTAAGTGAAATAACATGAAATTAAACATATAAAACAGAATAGAAGCAGACAATAATTATCAAAAATACCACCCAAATTTCTACTATGATGAGAATTGTACAGATATTTGAAATACGTTTTCAAAATAATATGTCTACACCCTAAATTTTGATTCAATTGGTTCAGATAATATTTGGAAGAATAATATAATCTGCATATTAGCTTATAGATAAATAACTTACTTATTTTCTATCATTATCTATAATAAGTCTCACTGAGTTTCAAGTCTTTCAAGATCACAATAAAACGGCTCCAAGCAGCCTGGTTATGCCTGAGTTCCTCCTGAAACAAACAAAAACAAAATTATTAGAATTTTTGCAAATTTATTTGAATTTGAATCAAAATAAAATTAATACAAAATGTATGTATTTGAAGAATAGTTCATAAATGATCATCGTGCATTTGCAAATTTTTATTTGATGCTGTACTGGTATTGTATAAAACCCTTTAAAAAGTCGTAAAAATGACAAAAATCAAGCATTAAACACGCCCAAATGTCAGCTGACCAATGGAAATGAAGAGGCATAACCAGAGGTAGAATTTCAAATATTGAGTAGTGACCTAATTGTCACTATGACGGTCTTGTGGTTGACTCCCGTTTTAGCCTGTAATTTTCCATCATCGTTCACCTCATTACCCACACACAAGTCTCAGACAAACTGGAAGTGCAGCTAACATGTAAAAACTCATATAACATTTACGGCCAGCTTCACGAAAGAAAATTAAATTCAACCACCGTAAGATGACGTCATCTTACGGAGCTCAATAGGGAAGTTGTTGCACTGGCTCCGTCAAATGACGTCATCTTACGGTGGTCAAATTTAATTTTCTTTCGTGCAACTGGCCGGTACAGTAACAACAACAAGTACTTATAATAACATAGTCATATCAGTTGATAATTTGTTATTAAAGAGGCTCCAAGTATGAAACTTCAAATTACAAATACAATCCATGAATGAAAACTAACATTTGCAGTAACATACTAATAATAATACTAATATGTATGTAAATTACTATTTGTAGTATGTAAACATACTACTACATACTAATAATATGAGTTGATAATTTGATATTGAGTAGGCTCCACATAGCAAACTACAAAATACAAGTGCAATCCACGAATTAAAACTAAGATTTGCGGTAACCCAGTAACAACAACAACCTGATAATAATATTAGTAGATAATTTGCTAATAAACAGGCTCCAGCTGCCACAAAATGGCGTCAAATTTGAACAAGTAGGCCTTTCTAACTCTCTTCTATTAAACTCTTTCTACTCTACAAAATACAGCAACCGGACATTTTCCACGTCAAATTCAAAAACTGTCGAACGGACGATAGGAACCGTGACAAAGTGCACTTAGCCATCAACACACACTCTTTCTATCTTTCTCTCTCTCATACGCGCATACACCAGCACGAGCAATAAGGACGGAAGCCGGCAATCAATCGGATGTAGAACAACTGCAGAGAGGTCGGTTCAACGCTCGCTTATGATGGACACTACCAGAGGAAGAAAGAAAGAGAATATTGAGAAATAGATTAAAGAGAGAGAGTGAGAGAATAGAAGATAAGTGAGAGAGAATGATGAGAACGAAAGGAGAAAGAGAAATGAGAGGGAAAGAAGAGAAAGGAATGAAGAGGGGAGAGGAGGAGAAGAGGATAAAAATAGGAGAGAGAGTGAGTAAGTGTGTGAGTGAATGGAAGAGAAGTGAGAGGGAAAGAGAAGAAAGAAAGGAAAAAGAGAAGTGATAGGAAAAGAGGAGAAAGGAGCGAAGAGGACGGAGGAGGAGGAGGAGAAGATAAAAAGAGGAGAGAGAGTAAGTGTGTGAGAGAGAATGGAAGAGAAGTGATAGGGAAAGAGGAGAAAGGAGTGAAGAGGTGAGAGGAGGAGGAGAGAGAGTAAACGTGTGAGTGAATGGTAGTGTGTGAGAGAGAAAGAGGAAAAAGAGAAAAGTGAGAGGTAATTTGAAATGCATCCGGAAAATGCATTGACCGCGATTCCGCTGATGACCAGAAAAGATGAACTCGATCGCAAATCTCTTCTTCGGACGTGAAATAATGGAAACGCAGGCTTGGTGACTTTTTGTGGAACATAGAAATAAATTAGACTGTTCGAATAGGTCTAAAAATGACATCTCGCAGCGTAATTTTTTGTGAAAAATGGAACTAAATCAGACTGATCCGAAGAAAGTCCTGTTCTAGTATAACAGATAGTCCTATTCTAGTACAATAAATAATTCTATTCTAGTAGAAAAAATTAATTTTTTTGATTTAGTGTTTGATTTTGTAAGTTATATATGATTATCATCGACTATTGATGCTCTACTGTTCAAGCACTAGTGGTAACGCTTATTAATCACCTTGTATTATTTCTGCCAGGTTTAATATACATAGAATTATATGATCAAATAGTACAGTATTTGCTCAGTTGTGGGAAGAACCCAAATCCCTCAGTGACGTAACTGAATTAAAAACCCCTCAGTAAAATACTGAATTAAAAATAGTACAATATTGGTGCATTTACTTCCAGCTACTGAATTTTTTTTGGAGGCTTTACTTATAATGAATGGTTTGCTCACTTGTAGGAACCCGGATGCTTCAGTAAAGTTCTAAATTAATAATAATGCTACAATATGAACTTTTAAATTAATAGTGAGAAGATTCATTTTGTTATTTTTTGAGTAAAGGTTTTTATCAAATCTTAAATTTTTAGTCTGTGTTAACCTAAATGTTTTGGACAATGTAACATTTTCAAAATTTGTGAAGGGAGCAGTTTTGGGCTTGAGTCTTTTGCGCCTTCACATTCGTTGTAAATGTATCACAATATATAAATAAATAAATAAATACATAATAATAATAATAATATTTATTTACTTTTTGTTTCGACAAAATGTTATGACGGTATTTACTTGGAATGTGTACTTGCACTATATGGGTTGTCACGAAATATCAACCAGTTATTCAAATTTCTCCCAAGAATTCCTATTACACTATTTGCACAACTTTATGTGAACAAAAGTAAAATATTAATTTAGGAAATATTTGTTTTCATGTAGGTAATTCATGGAAAGGTCACATCAGACTCCTACTCATCATTAGTCTGCATGAATACAAATAAATAAACAGGTGGAAAGCCAACTTTTAATGACATCGGAGACTTTTCTAGCAAAATATTGCGACTTGCCGTTAAAAAGAGATGGAAATGGAAGAGATACGGTGAAGGAAGGAGAGAGAAGAACTGATAAAGTTTTGAAACGTGGAAAGAGATGGAAATGCACGATAAAGGAAGGAGAAAGAAGACTAGATAAAGTTTTGGAACGTGGAAAAAGTTTGTTGGCTGAGTAAACCACGTAATAAAACAGCAACGGAGATGAGATGCGATTCTGAATAAAGAATGAAAATATTTTTCCGTCGCTGTTTGAAGCCAGACTTTGTCGTCGCACTTCAAATTGATAATATGGCTGAACCAGAGGCGGAATGAATTTGTGTCCATGTACCGTAAAAAAGGAAAAATTGCCCAACTAGGGCCGTGTTTTCGAGCAAATGAGAAATTCCCAGCTATGTGTTTTATGAGCGATACTGTACGTTGATCATATTACTACACTGCTTTGTGAGAGAATCTTTTGTTGTTTCAAATCACTATAGGAGCTAATACAATGCAAATAAAAGAATGCCAGGTTTTTTGTTATATTTTGCAAAAGATAACGTATATTAGGATGAATATTGTTAAATATAGTAGCCCTAAATATTATGAATTGATATGTTTTATTAAAAGAGACAAGGATTGTGACCAATATCATTTACGATTGTATGAAACATGATGATTTAAATCTAGAATTCTAAAACAAGGATATTACAAAGGTAAACAAGGATGAATATTGTTAAATATAGTAGCCCTAATTTATGAATGGATATGATTTATTAAAAGAGACAAGTATTGTGACCAATATCATTTACGATTGTATGAAGCATGATGATTTTAATCTAGAAAACAAAAACAAGGATATTACAAAGGTATACAAGGTATTACAAGATAGGTATAGCAAGAATGAAACATTTTGAAATTATTTAAAAAAAGTATATATTTTGTCATCAATATTCCTGTCATTTAAGACTGTTTCCCAGTGTGAAAGTATATATTTTGTCATCAATATTCCTATTGATGAAAAATAAGACGAAATTTAATCAATCTCGATTGAGATTGATAATGGTGTAACAACCGAAACTAGTTTCTCAAAGTTTTAATAAATGTGGTTGTGACAATTTCGTCTTATTTTTCATTATGGATACCTTCCACAATATCACCTTCGCCATTACTAAGAAAGTCAATATTCCTATCATTTAACACTGTTTTCCGGTGTGAAATTAATAATAGTTTTAATCTAGAAGCTAAAGCAGATTATTTATTAACCAGAAATAACCCAGTGAAAATAATATATTTGCAATAATTAAGACTCATGAAATTATTGTAAAAATGTTATCTTTCTAAATGACTACAACATTATACAAAATTGTAAACACTCATTTCTGCTATGGAAACAAGATAACCGGATATCTAAAGAATTTCAAAAGAATAAATGGTGGTTCGGAACCCACCTAAAAGTGTAGGTCCAACTCATCAATCATCATCATCATCCAACTCATTACCCACGCACATGTCTCAGACCTATGTGGGCTTCATCCTCCGAGAAAAAGAGGGAAAAAATGTTTAGAGCAATGTTGATACCAAGGGGTATACCACGATGAAAAATTTGAAATTATTGTAAGGCGTATTTTAAGTGATAGTTTTCCTGTCTGATTTATATCATTCTATTCTCCTGATGCTGTCCGCATATATCTGAGACTTGTGCGTAGAAAATGAGTTGAATTTTTCCACTATTCTTTTGGCATAATTTTTACGAAACACCATAAAACTTGAGTATCACTCAGTTTTTTCATCTAGTAAAACCTATTGCCTGTTGGGAAGCGATAGCCGAGTGCCGTAGCAGGTATCTGTTCAATCAGAGATAAGCTACGAAACTCCTGGGCGCTCTTTGTGAGGGTGACCAGCAAAAAAACTGTTCTCTGCTGTAAAATCACTTCCCAGTGGTTCGGAACCCTCCTAAAACTGTAGGTCCAACTCATCACCTTCATCTAATTCATTACCCACGCACAGGTCTCAGATCTATGTGGGCTTCAGCCTCCGAAAAAAAATCTTTACTTGATTGTGTTTTGTAATAAATAGATAAATAAATATCATTCCATCCTTAAGTTCAATCCTACTTTCTCGTTTCACATGTATGATATTTTTGAAACCCATAAAACAAAACTTTTTTTAGTATTGTGAGTTTTTCGTATCTAGTAAAATCTTCCAATTGGCATACATTATCACATCCGTGGGATCAATGCTACTTTGAGGGGATAATAAATGATTTATTCTTTCATGAATATCATCAAGTTACCCTCAACACTTGAGGGTTTGCTCTTTTTTCGAGGGGATTTCCGGACCACGTTGGGGAAAATTGTAAACGATGGCTATCGACGACGTTATCGGTGTCTCTCTCACTTACTCTCTCTCTCGCTCTCTCTTTGTGAATGATGGGTGAACGGGCTCTCATTTTGAGTGAAGAGGACTGAGGAGGGTTGAGGAGTTTGAGGGTGAGGTGGTGAGGGTTGGAGACTGAGGAAGGGGGGAGGGTTGAGTGAGACTGCTCCTCATTGTCAGTGAGGGTTTAGGGAGAAAGAGAAGAGGGAAATAGATAGTAAAAGAGGGAGTGAGAAAGAGTGAGTGGAGGGGAAGTGTAAAAAGTGGGTAGAAACTGATGAGAGGGACTTAGTAAGCATTTGTATGTGTTGCATGGCCTTTTCCTAAGGTCTCCTCCGTTCTCGTTATTTAGCATACAAGTTAAGCCTGGAGGGACAAAGTGATGGAGGAGGGGAAGAGGAAGAAGAAAGGAGGAGAGGAAGAAGAGAGAAGATAGGAAAGAGAGGATAAAAAAGATGAGTTATGGAAAGAGTAAAAAGAAGATAATGGAGGATAGAGAAGATGGAAGAAGACGGAATAAGAAAAAGAAGAGAAAAAACCGGAGGAGAGAGACAAACTGACAAATAAGAAGAAGAAGATGGTGAAGGAGGAGGAGATGAAGAAGGAGGAGGAGGAGAAGAAGGAGAAGGAGGAGGAGGAGGAGAAGAAGGAGGAGGAGAAGGAGGAGGAGATGAAGAAAGAGAAGGAGGAGGAGGAGGAGGAGAAGAAGATGAAGAAGAAGAAGAAGGAGGAGGAGGAGGAGGAGGAGGAGAAGGAGGTGAAGGAGGAGAAGGAGGTGAAGGAGGAGAAGGAGGTGAAGGAGGAGAATGAGGTGAAGGAGGAGAAGGAGGAGGAGAAGGAGAAGGAGGAGGACGAGGTGGAGGAAGAGGAGGAGGAAGAGGAGGAGGAGGAGGAGGAGGAGGAGGAGGAGGAGAAGGAGGTGAAGGAGGTGAAGGAGGTGAAGGAGGAGAAGGAGGAGGAGGAGGAGGAGGAGAAGAAGGAGGTGAAGGAGGAGAAGGAGGTGAAGGAGGAGAAGGAGGTGAAGGAGGAGAAGGAGGAGGAGGAGGAGGAGAAGAAGAAGAAGAACAACAACAACAATGAGAAGGAGAAGAAGAATATGGAAGAGAAAATTGGAGAAAGCGAAGATAGGAGAAGAACACGAAAGAAGACGGAATATGAAGAAAAATAATAAGATGGAAGAAAGAGGGAATGGAAGAAGTTAAAAAAAGAAGACAGAATAAGAAGAAAACCAGGTGGTGAAGTAGAAACAGAAAAAGAAGAAGGAGAAAAAAGAATTAAGAGAAGAAAAAATGAAGATGGAAGAAATAAAAAAATTGGAGAAGAGGATGAAAGAAGAAGAAAATAGGAGGAAAATTCGTAGGATATGAAAAGATGTATGAAAAAGGAGAACGGAGAAGACAAAAGAGAAAAGGAAGAAGGAGGAGAACGGATAAGAAAAAGAAAAGGAGAAATACCGAAAAAAAAGAGGATAAGTCATAGGATAAGAGAAAAATGGAAAAAGAAAAAGAGTACGATGATGAAGATGAAAGAGATGAAGGAGAAGAGGATGAAGAAGCAGAAGATGACGAAGAAGCAGGAGGAGATGGAGAAACAGAAGAAAAAGAAGAAGAAAATTGAAGATTGGGAGAAGTGAGGGAGAAGAGAGGGAGGCAACAACCCTTCTTGTTTATAAGCCGAGGTACTATCCTTTTCTCTCTTTCTCCTCCGCTTCCATGAGCTCCTCCTCTCTCACTCATCCCCCTCACCACTACATTTATCGCTTCCGCAATATCGTAACGATAAAACAAAGTGCATTAATGAGAAGTGATGGAATCAATGGATTAAGGTCTCTCTGGTCTCTTACCCTTACCCCTTCCAAATACCCCGAAAATACTCCCCCCCCCCCCCCCCCCTACCAAGATGGGGCTGATATTGCTTGCTTCCATTTCGATATTTTTGTGTCCTTTTTATCTCGCTCGTATTTTGTAGACAATAATGACTCAGGAAAACGAAAGTCACAATAAATTGCACTCAACTTCTATTTACCTTTTGAATATTCGGTAAAAAATAATGTAGACCTAATAATTTAGAAAAAATAAACTTTAATAATTAATTTATCTAAAATTGTAGCTTTAACCTTATAACATGGCTCAAACGATGAGGTGGAACTGCCCCTAATTGGCTTCCCACCAATAAAAGCCATCAGCTAATTGTTTATTTTTCTATTCAGTAGAATCGGAAATCTATTTTACAAACTAGTTTTATTAGTACTTGTAATTTTTGTCAACGAAAATTCTTTTGTAAGTTTTTACTTTATTTTTGTCTTACTTGCATCTTGAAAAAATACATCCTAATCTCCCAGCGATTACCACACTAAATATGCGCATCAAAATAAATGAATAAATAAATAAAATAAAATAAATTAAATAATTTAAAAAAAAAAAAATAAAATCACATCAGACAAATCTCAATTCATCATAAACTTGCCAATTCTTCAGTCACCAATATTTTTTTTTTAGTTTTTTTTTTGAGGATGAAGCCCACATAGATCTGAGACCTGTGCGTGGGTAATGAGTTGGATGATGGTGATTGATGAGTTGAACCCACAGTTTTAGATGGGTTCCGAACCACCGGGAAGTGATTTTCAGCAGAGAACAGTGTCTTTTTTGCTGGCCAATTTATCGGTCACCGTCACTACTAGAAATACTACTAATCCACTAGATTAGGCCTTTAATTTCCTGTATGTTTATAATTTAGATGTAAATTACTTTAACTGTTAACAAACGATGTTTTAGCAACACAAAAACCCCTCCCCCCTTCCACTTGCAAACTAATTTCGAAAGGGAATTTCGTCTTTGCAGATAATTGCTCAAGGGGAATAGAGCAAGGTTCCACTATAATTATATACATATATAAATATATAGTGAGGCTTTAATTCGAGCTGCTCCTTCGTTGCCTAGCAACAGGTGGAAAGAGTTAACGACGCCGTAGTTTAGATGGCGATGTGTGAGTAGGTGAAGGGATGATGGGGAGTGGTTAGGGGGTGTTGTAGTGGAAGGGTAAAGGTGGAATAGATCAACATTTACATCCCGAGGCGCATTGAAGAAAATCAGAAGTCAAGAGAATTTATTGCTCGAAAGCAGTGCCTAATAAATATACGCTGTATTTTGTACTACTAGTAGTTAGTAGAGCTCGTCGAAACCGAAGCCTTATTATCTACTAGGATTATCGCTTCACTTTGTTTGTAGTACACTATTGCTGCAAGGTAGGAGAATTCTAATTTATGTAAATCTAGGCTTAATGACTCTTGGAAGCTGCCTTTTTGTTTCGTAACAGACGTTGAATTTGAAATAGGTCCCCCCCTCATCGTGAAAAGGGGTTGAGGGGGATGAGGAATCCAGAGAAGTCTAGTTCCTCCTCACCCAACCACCAACAAGAGGGTGTGAAGGGGGTGAGGAAGACGGGTAGTCTAACTACAACAGGGTGATGACTAGTTACCGGCTACTTGTTGTGCATTCAGAAATAACGTTAACGCTGTTAAAAAGTGATATTATACTGTAATAGTTTTGCAGCTACTTGTCTTCAGAAATAACGTTAACGTTGTACTAAACAGTAATATAGTGTGCGGCTACTTGTTGTTTTCAGAAATTATGTTAACGTTGTTAATATTATTCAGTAATATTTTGCGGCTACTTGTTTTCTTCAGAAATAACGTTAAAGCTGTAATAACGTGATATTATACTGTAATCTGTAACTGGAGTCGGCGTAGCCGAGTTGGCTTATCGCTGGTCTGATAAGTCAAAGGTCCTGGGTTCGATCCCAGTTGAGTACAAGATATTTTTCTCGAGTCAATCCCCTGTTTCGGAGGACACGTTAAGTCGTCGGTCCCGGTTGCATATAAAAAAAGCAGTCAAAAAAACGGCGAGGTGGAACTACCCGTAAGGGTCTCCCCACCACGAAAAGCCATACGAATTTACTTTAGAATTAGAGTAATCTTATTTAACCGGTCTATTCAATTAATAATAGTTTAAATTTTTCTTAAATGAATAAATAAGAACTAATAACTAACTGAGATTGTAATGTTCTCCCAAACTAATTTATGGTAGCTTGAAAAATACCCTTAATGGAAAAATAATTAAACTAAAACTTTAATTCTAATTAAATTTACTTCAACATGGGCCTGAAACCCCTTCTTTATAAAGAAAAGACAGTTTCTTCATGGAGGATTTCTGGTGATAATGGAGATGGAGGATTTCAGTTTTTCTATAAATAATGCATACATTAGAATGTGTAATATTTATTTATTGTGACAAAATTACAATGAAAGTGAAGGAGCAATAAACTCAAGTCCAAAACTGCTCTCTTCACAAATTTGGAATATGTTACATTGTCCAAAACATTGAGATTAACGCAGACAAAACATTTAGATTTGCTAAAAACCTTCACTCGAAAAATAACAAAATGATTTTTCAAAATTAAACTAATAGATGTAGTTTTCATCATTTTACGTTGTAGATTGGCCAAGATTTCAGATTTTCCTAAAAATTATTTTTACTAAAAGTGTAGTTTTCTGAAAGTTTATTTTTAGGTTGCAGGTATTGCTTGTGGAACCGCCGTTACAATATTACACTGTTCTCTGCTGTAAAATCACTTCCCGGTGGTTCGGAACCCACCTAAAACTTTAGGTCCAACTCGTGAATCACCATCATCCAACTCATTACCCACGCACAGTGGGCCTCATCCTCAAAAAAAAAAAAAAAAAAAAAAAAAAAAAAAAAAAAAAAAACGAAATTAGGATCAAAATTTGTGAAGAGAGCAGTTTTGGACTTTGTTGCATTCATTGTCATCAATTTGTCTATAAATAAATAAACGAATACTTTCAGTAATCAAAATCAGTGGGAAAACAACCAAAAGACAGCTACCAATTCAAATATTACCATAATTCTAAAACGGTTCCATTGAGCTATTAGCAAAGGAAAAGACAAATCCACCTCACTTGCTATGCGTACGATAGTCCTATATACAACTAGCAATTTCAATTCTGCCATCATTCTTGAAAGTTTCAATTAGACTCAATCCTAAACAGTAGTTACAGAAAACATGGCCTACCTCCAATAATAATTAAGATTATTAGATTATTTATTTAAGATTATTTATTTCACTGCAAGCATTTACATTCCAATAAGCATAAGAGAAATTGAACAGTAAAATATTGTACACTATAAAACCAAAATATAACAGCAGTGCATCCCTCTTTAGGTTCAACCTGTGTGGAGGGATGGCTCGCACTCTAAATAAGCTACAAAATAATTATTATAAAAGTGATAGAAAACATAAATAGTAGGCCAACTCGATTCAGTTAGAACTCGCTTCACCCTTCATTGCCCATTACACAATTTGCTAGATGCAAAATATCTGCTTTACATCTGAATTCATCGAAGAAATGCATCAGTCAAGAATACCATCACTACAACCGTAGTAATTGATGATCAAACCATCACTTACAACCGTAGTAATTGATGTTTATTCATTGGTCGAATCGAATTCTGCATCCAAGATGGCTGGTTCGGATGCGAGAGTGACTTTGAATTTTTCTAGAGTAAATTGCTGGAGTAAATGCCTCTGTAGAAAATTATTGTAACATTCCATCATAGTAGACAGGAGACGTTTGAATAAACTGCTGTAGGCTGAAAGCTTAAAGCTGCCTTGGACTGCTGCATAATTTTAAAAAGATTTTTGTAGTACTTATATTTGTAATTACTGTACTACAAAATGATTTTTCACTTGTAGATTGTAATTATTGTGCTTCAGGTCACTTGTAGAATGTAATTGTTATTTGCAGGCTACAATGTAAAAAATAAAAAATTGAGCTCACTGAAATGCAATCAAGGTCAACCAAAAAACACCAAAGTACCGTTATTAAAATGTAGGCAAGAGTTATGATGAAACCAAGTTAGTTGTATTGAATTGGTTGAATCAAATTTGATCGTTTAAACTGGTATTGGAAACGTTTTTTACCAACCTAGTTACCTACAAAGCTTCTAAAATGTTCAATTGTCTGCCTATGCCAATCAAATGTTTCTCGGTTGACCTTGACTGCATTTCGGTGAGCTTCAATTTTTTTTAAATTTTGTAATTTTAGCCTACTGGCCTACACAAGACACTGATGGGAGCAACAAGCAAAAATAAGTGTCAAAATCAACAACCAAAAACCAGGAACACATAGAAAGCAACAAACAAGAACAAAACACAAGTAGGCTAAAATACAAAATTGAAGTTGACTGAAATACAGTCAAGCTCAACCGAGAAAACACTATTTAATTTTGCTTTTAGTTGACCTTGACTGCATTTAAGTTAACTTAATTATTTAATTTTATTATTTTTAAATTCTAGCCTGTGTATTGTTCTTGTTTGTTGCTTTGTATTTGTTCCCGGTATTTGGTTCTTGATTTTGGCACATATTTTTGCTTGTTGCTCCTCCCACCAGTGGGCGTATTTAGGCCTTCAGCCAATCACAGACCTTCAATGAAGGTCAGCCTTCTTGAGGCACTTTCTCTCTCAACCAATAGTATCATTCTGTGTTTAATATATTATATTCAGCTCCTCTGTAGGTGTACCGGCTCTGTAGATTTTCAAGTAATTTGTTGATATTTTACATACAATACATAAATTTTCTAGGATGAGTGAAGTCAGTATTGATAAGTGTTCGATTTTGTGTTTTGGAAGTGTATAATACCGTGAGTAGAATCTGCATTTAACTGTAAAGCGTTTGCATCCCTTGTAGAAGAACTATTAAACGCCATTCTTTCAGATACAGGAAGGATTCCCAATTTTAACGGTTCTTATTTGCACTGTATTTCTCATTTCAAACTCATTGATCAACTTGTTGCAATAATAATTTACTGTATCGTTGAACTGTGATACAGCAGTGATACCAACTGACGTAATTTTGGTTGTTTCTCGTTATAAGCGCAACTTGTAACTGACAAAACAGTATCATATAACCTGGATGAGCAGTTCTCTCTAGTTCTCAAAAATAATAGTTGAATGATGACTGATTATTTACTGATCATTATTAACGAATGATAAAACTTTATCATCTGATGCTCTCTTTTCAGAGTTGTTTTGCTTTTTGACAACTGCCTGATAGCAACTCCTGAAACATTTTATTCGAACAATAGTCAACTTTCCGTCATCGATAAATAGTTCAATTGTTGTTATTCCGATTCTCAATCACTTTTCCACCCTCCTTTTTCCGTTTCTGACAGGGGCTACCTTTCCATCCTGCCTTGAAAGCCCTCTAGGCACTTATTTTCCCTTCTATATAACTTCCATATACTTGGTATTATAATGATGTCACGGAATAAACGTAATATTTTTAAAAATCAGATGGAGAGTAATCTCAACAATTTAAAGGAGGGCTTAATTGACAGTACAGTGATTGAGATTGCCGTCAATCTACATGCGAGTTTAGAAATCATTTCCGAGAAGTTTTCCATAGAGGCGGTTATAGACTTAATACCAGTTGTCACGATATTATTGAGTAAATATGACGCTGCAATAAAAGTCAACAGCGATCTGACAAAAAATTTAACGGATATGGCAGCTGAAATTATGACTCTGGAAAAATCACTTCTAAAAGAGAGGACGAATAGGAAGAGTGATTTCGATGATTCGATTTGTAATGAAGAGAGGGCAGATGCTGAAATCAGAGAGCTCATGGAAAAGCTTAATTCAGTGAATGCGACTGTCAATGAGTTGAAACTAGAAATTTCATCGAAAGATGCTATTATAAACATTTTAGAGAGAGATGCACGGCAGGCAGCTGACATGATTAAAAATTTGGAATACGAGTTACAGTTATTAAAAAAGACGAAAACTATTCCAACAGAGTTCAAGACCCCTAAGTCAACTTGTAGGTCTGGATCATCAATAGGTTCTGGTATCTATGGTGTGGAAACATCAAATCGTTTCTCATTGCTTCAAGATAACAATGGCGAGTCACTCCAACCTGTTGATGGTCATGGATTAAAAGTGAGAGCTCTTGTGCATAGAAGTGACTCTCATTCTAAGAAGCCGAATTCCATGAAATCATCCTCCTTGTCATCAAAGAGAAACCGGATTGTGGTCCTTGCTGATAGCCAGGGGAGAAATATGCAAAACTTTATGAGCAGATTGTACCCTAATTTTGAGATTTTTGTTTATTGTCTGCCAGGAGCTCAATTGAAACAAGTTTTTGCGAATGGATTGCAGTTCGTGAAAGATTTAACTAAATCTGATTATGTTATTGTGATGGCGGGTTCGAATGACTTTGCTGGTTATGAGCCAGGTCATCTTACTATACAGCGGGGATTGGATCTGATTCTAAGTGCGGGATTGAACACTAATATCATTATCAGCGCAATACCCTCTAGATATGATAAGCCGCACTATAATGATGAAATTCACTTCACTAATGTGTCGATCTCGAATAGAATATCGTCTTACACTGGAACTTCAACGGTGATATTCAACAATTTCAGTAGCGTTATGCAAAGGCATCACTTCACGAGACATGGCCTGCACTACGGAAAGAAAGGAAAGCGTTCACTTGGAAAATCTTTCTGTAATATTGTGACAAATCATGGACTCTTGAAGCATGCTCCTTCCATGCCAATGGAAATTCATAACAGTGTTGACGAGGACGTGATAGTCCGCGACCCTGACTACGCGACTCCAGCTTCAACCCCATTGGCTGTAGTGCATTCCATCATTGATCTTGATGGAACACCTTCTAGTGTTCGACTTGGAGAGTTGAATTTCCACCGAGTGAGCGACGATCTCCTTCACACTCCTAAGTCCAGAGTTTACTCAAGAACTGTTAATTCTTCCAATCCTGATACTAGATCAAATAATGAAAATAGTTTTTTAGGTCTCTCTCAGTTCCTATCAATGAACAGCAATTCCATTTAAATGATCTTGATGATCTTGATTCTCCTACTCTCTCCTTATTCTTTTGCAATGTACAGTGTCTAGGTAATAAAGTAAATGAAATAAATGTAATGAATAGTATTAATAATAATAATTATGATATCCTCTGCTTAACTGAGCATTGGTTGAAAGAGAATCATTTGGAACTGGTCAAAATAGATGGTTTTGTGATGACCTCTGCCTTTTGCAGAGTCAAATTCAAGAATGGGGGTGTTGTTATTTTCATTTCAGACAAATTTGTTAATGATTTCAAAGTAATTGATGTATCAGCTTATAGTAATGAAATTCACCATGAATTTGTTGCTGTTAGGAGTAAGAAATTAAAAATTATCATCATAACACTCTACAGATCACCCAGGGGTGACTTTAACCTTTTCCTTGATGCATTGGATAGACTTATCGTATCTTTAACTATATACAAGCAGGATTATCATTTTATTATAGGAGGTGACTATAATGTAAACATACTGTCTATTGATCCAGAAAATGAGAAACGCACTTATATCAATTTAAAGAAACTATATAAATTAGAACTTAAATCATTCAAGCTTAACTCAAATGTCCGGCGTATTGAATCTGCGAATAATAAGTGCTCAGCTGCATGGAGAATTATTCGGAAATGCTCTAATCCACCTCCTGATGTTAGAACATCAATCTCTCCTGATGCATTCAATCTATACTTTCTCAAATCAGTAGAACAAATTCACAGTAGTATTGACTCAACTGATGTTTTAGCAGAGGATTTACTATCTCTCTCTCCAGGAACTGATTGTAGATTTGAAATGAAAGAGGTCTCGGTTGTGCAGGTTCTAGGTATTGTCACAAAAATGAAATCATCAAATAGTAAAGATATATATGACTTGACTAGCTCACTGGTAAAAGAAGTAATTCAACCAATCGTTGCACCATTAACAGCCTGTTTCAATTCTTGCATAAATGAAGCAGTTTTTCCAAAAATTCTGAAACATTCTAGAACTATTCCTATATACAAAAAAGGTTGCAAGAAACAACCTGAGAACTTCAGACCTATATCTGTTCCACCAATATTCGGTAAAATTTATGAATATATCATTTCCATTCAACTCTATGAATATTTTGAGAGCAACGGCCTGCTATCCACTGCACAGTTCGGTTTCAGAGCAGGTAAATCAACCATTGATGCAGTTGGCTCGATTGTAGACGACATATTAGACTGCTTCAATTCAATGAACTATGCAGGTTTAGTCCTGTATGACCTGAGTCGAGCATTCGATATTGTCCAACATGAAATTTTATTGAAAAAATTGTATTATTTAGGTGTGCAAGGGAAAGCTCTTAAACTGTTGCAATCGTACCTGAGTGATCGTAGGCAGACTGTAAATGTTAATAACGAATTCTCCAAGTGTTGCATTGTACGTCATGGTGTACCACAAGGATCAATACTAGGACCCTTGCTATTTCTGATAATGATGAATGATATTGATTATTGTACTAAATCTAAAGTGGTTTGTTATGCTGATGACACATCTATGTTTTCTGTAGATACTGATATCCTGGCTCTAAAAGAAAAAATGTCCAACTGTCAGGATGAAATGAGCATATGGTTCAGGGCAAATAATCTACTTCTAAATAGCAATAAAACGCAACAAATAATTCTGGGGTTGAGGCAAATTGATAAAGATAATTTAAAATGTGTGAAGATTTTGGGGATATATCTAGATCAAGGATTGACATGGGGCGCACATATTGATCACGTTTGTTCCAAGCTGAGCCGAGTGTTATATCTTTTACGCAGATTGAAAGAATATGTGCCTCAGCATTACCTCAAAATGACCTATTTTGCCTTCTTTCAAGGTACATTTGCATATGGTTTATCATTGTGGGGTTGTGCTACTGATGTACAAAAAATCTTGCTCCGTCAGAAGAAGGCTTTGAGAATTGTTGGTAATGCAGACTACTTAGAACCTTGTAGGCCAATTTTTGTAGAACAGAAAATGATGACAATTTATAGCTTGTTTGTATTTTTACTAGCTATGGAAGTGAAAATAAATTTTGACTCTTTCCTACGTAGGGAGAATTTTCACCAGCATAATACAAGGTACAGACAGTGTATAGAAGTACCATATGCCAGGCTGAGGAGAACTCAGATCAGTTCAAGAGTAATTTCTGTAAAAATATTCAATAAGCTTCCGTTTTTTGTAAGAGAAATATCTGTTGCTCAGTTTAAACGTCAAATGAGAACACTTTTGACAGAAAATCCGCTTTACTCATTGACAGAATTCCTCAACATGAGCAATGAAACTATTAGTAGCTACTTCTGATTAAATTTGAATTTAGAGTAAATTTTATATAAGTGTGAACTATAATATATACTTTCATGACTTGTATATTTTGATTGCCTATTATGTGGTTATTATTGAATGTCTGTTAGATTTATTATCATTGTAATGCATATGTGATTATGACGTTTCCGATTGTATAGTTTTTATACTTAAAGGAATAAAAATCTATTCTATTCTATTCTATTCTATTCTATTCTATTCTATTCTGTACTTTAGTTTTAATTTAATTGAGATAAAGTAAAGTAAATTCGTATGGCTCTTCGTGGTGGGGAGACCCTTACGGGTAGTTCCACCTCGCCGTTTTTTTAACGACTGCTTTTTTTTATATGCAACCGGGACCGACGGCTTAACGTGTCCTCCGAAACACGGGAGTGGCTCGAGAAAAATACCTTGTACTCAACTGGGATCGAACCCAGGACCTTTTAATTGAGATTAATTGGTGTAACAATCAAAACTTGTATCTCTCTTTTTTTTCAATAAATGTGGTTGTTACTAAGTCTTATTATTCATTATAGATATTTTCCACAATATCACCTTCACCACTACAATAAAAATTAAGCCTCACCTCAACTAATTGATATAGTAATTATGGTAGCTAGTGTATAAGATTGTATAATTGTTAATCTGACTTGTCTTATACTCCTTAACTGGAGTCTCCAAGACGTAATCTTTTAAAAAAAAACAAAGAACATTCAACTCCCATCCAAAGTATGTTGCAACCTGACCATCTTCAATTTACTTGGAAAACCACCGACAAGCCGTCTCCCTGACTTTCTATGTAATTACAATGCTGGAGGCTCCCGAGCAAACAGTGTTCCGCCTCCTAATAAAGCCCGATTAATGTTGTAATGGAAGACGGCCGTTAAGATGTTGTGGATGTTTCCGTACAAGAAGGTTGGGGAGTGCATTTAAATACGAATTGCAGCTCAAGCAGACTGGCAGACACAATCTACCTGGGAAATTGTTTGCGCTACGCTCTCCTGGCCAACGTAAAACTGAACTGAAACCGATTTCGCAAGTTTCATTGAACTTTAGATGTGATCTGATCATGATAATCACTGTACTAAATCTCAACAAACAGTTTTCATAGAACTTGTTAATCGAATACGTCCTGCAAGTAGAACTGCGTGTTACTTAAGGGCGGTTCCTGGGAAGGGTCATGAAGGTCACGATCCCCCAAAATCGAAAATTTACTGGAGAAGGTGAACGAAGAAGGGACAGTTTGGCAAAAAAAGTTCAACACGCCCTCCAAACTCCTGGGCTGGGACCGCTCCTGGTATTACTGTAATATACCATACATTCATCAAACTGATTTGGTGTAATCAATTTTGACTTTTCTTTATAATACAGTACTATATAATTAATTGAATTCACTATCTTTCCAAGAATATTTAAATCAGTTTATTAAATCAGGGAAGTGATAGCCGCGAGCCGTAGCAGGTATCTGTTCAATCAGATAGATAAGCTGCGTTCTCGTAGGTCCTGTTTGAAACGGTGACCGATTAGATTGGCCAGCAAAAAAGACACTGTTCTCTGCTGAAAATCACTTCCCGGTGGTTCGGAACCCACCTAAAACTGTAGGTCCAACTCATAAATCACCATCATCCAACTCATTACCCACGCACAGGTCTCAGACCTATGTGGGCTTCATCCTCCAAAAAAAAAAAAATGATGTTACATCACGTTCTTTTAGAACTCAACTACTTCTGTTGAAATCAGTATATTATATGGTGTTACATTTTATTTTCTGCTATAACTATGCCAGTACACAAAATACCTTCCTATTTGTGAGAAACTATTAAAAAGTTTCTTAAATTTAAAAAAATCTACTAACCTAACTTACTTTTTATTTTTAATTAGTAATTATTATCTTTTAAATTTCAAGTTGGCCAAAAATGTGGTCAACTCTAGTTACTGCAATTTAGTTTAAAAATATTTTGTTCTGCTTTGAAGGAGTAAATTTCATTACTTCATTTACACGCAAAAGCTAAGCTAAAGGCTTGCTGTAAGCTGTAAGGCTTTCTTTGTTGAACAAGACAATAGTCAAAATTTTGATTTTGAACTGGCTAAAGTTTTGCGAGCATTTCCAGCTGTAAAATATATTTTTTTGTAATTATTGATTAAAAATATGAACAAAATAAATGTAAACTGAATTGATAAAAAAATGTATCTTAGCTCTCTTTCAACATTTTTATAAATGTTGTTTAAATAACAATTTTTCTCACAAAGATTAAATAATGTGTTGGTAATTTTATCATGACAAATCGATATTTAGCCTAAAAATAAAATATTTCGCCTAAAAAATCGACATTTAGCCTGTAAAATTAAACATTTGTAAAGCTGTGACTATTTCTAATGCTCCTGAAGACCTAAGGAGTGGCTACAATAAATTAATATTCAACTATGAACTCAGTAGATAACGTCGATACCCAACAAAAAACTCGACAAAAATGTAACTTGGAAAGTAAGTTTCAGTGTCAGTTTCCGTTCAGTTTACGGCGACCAGGAAAGCGTAGCTGAGAATGTACATGAAAGCTAGTAGAGTGATTACTTTGACCAGACGTGGAGGAGATACTGACTGACAGTGTGACATTTAGACAAGTTTACTTTCCTCCTATCCTCTTCATCCTCCTCTCCTTTCCTCCTTTACTTCGTCCTTTCCTCCTTTACTTCGTCCTTTCCTTTCCACCTTTACTTCGTCCTTTCCTTTCCTCCATTCTGCCCTCCTTACCTTCATCCTTCCCTCCTTTACATCGTCCTTTCCTCCTTTACATCGTCCTTTCCCTTCTCCTCTACTTGGTCCTGTTAGAAGGATGTTGTTGTATCTGCGGGCAGACAGTCAGACAGACAGACGGGGAGGTCTTAATGCAGTAATTAAAATGCGGAGACGCTTGTATTTGCGGCGCTACCACTAGGTCGGGTGGGGGGGGGGGGGGGGGTAGTGAGAGGGAGTTTAAAGAGGGGAACCTCGATCTTGTTTTATTTGAAGAGTACGTATGCAGCAGCTTACTCACCAAGCCAACATCTTATCCACAAATGCCCACCTCCCTTAGCCCCCTCTGTTCAACCCCCCCCCCCCCAAACAATGCAATAAGGGTTAAATGTAAATGTACTACCTACCCCCCCCCCCCCCCAACTGCTTACCCCTTTAACACACCGATTGCTTGCGGTGTTTATCTCTCTTCTACAACAATTACACAAAGTCTGTCTTCAACTGAAATAAACTCTCACTTGCACGATACACTGCTGTGTTCGTAATGGAATGTCTCACCACGTGATTGCTCTTTCACAACACTATTATCTTCTCATTACTTTTCTATTACTTACCTGGTGGTTCGGAACCCACCTAGTAGGTTCACCATATTCTTCATAACAAGGTTCAAACCAAAGCCCCATTGTGGGGCCTTGTACAACGCTAAACAATAGTCTACTTTTAATGAATAATAAGACGAAATTGTCACAACCACATTTATTAAACCTTTGAGAAACTAGTTTCGGTTGTTATACCATTATCAATCTCAATCAAACTAAAACTAAAGTACAGAGAAGCTGAATATATACTGAACATGGAATGATACTATTGGTATTGAATTGGTTGAAATAAATACAACTAACTTCGTTCCATCATAATTCCAGCCTAATTTGAAGAAAAAAACCCAGTTCTTTCGTGTATTTCTCGGTTGACCTTGACTGCATTTCAGTGAGCTTCTAATTTTTTAGTTTTAATTTGATTCAATTTTAGCCTTTTACGTATTTTTACTTCTTTGTTACTTTCTAGATGTTCACAGTTTTCAGTTATTGATTTGACTCGCATTTTTGCTTGTTACTCCTCCCACCGGGAGCGTGACTTGTCAGCCAATCACAACGTTCGATAAAGATCAGCCTCTTTCCCGCTTAGCCAATAGTATCATTCCATGTTCAGTATAATATTAAGCTTCTCTGTACTTTAGTTTTAGTTTAGATTGATAATGGTATAACAACCGAAACTAGTTTCTCAATATTTTTTAATAAATGTGGTTGTGACAATTTCGTCTTATTATTCATTATGGATAACTTCCACAATCACCTTCGCCACTACAAAGAAAAATAGCCTACTTTTTCGTTGAATGTAATTAATTTGTTTTAAACAATTTATTATTAAACATTTATTTATTTTATTGTACGTTTTATAACCTAGTTTGGAATTAATTCAGAATTGAACTCCCATATGAATATGTCGACCAGAAATTTTATCGTTTTTTGTCACGAATAAAGGATTTAAACCCCACACGTGCGAGAATTGTTTCATCAGAGTATTATAGCCTCAAGGTGAACACAGTGGCACACAACAGTAGCATTATACACAAGTACGACTCCATGAATATTTAAAAATGAACTTTCCACAATTGTTCATTTCCGAATAATAATTGAAAAAAGGGTGGAAAGTTTTCTCTTTTAATTAGAATATCATTTCACTCCAACAGTATGGGATAAGCTCCCTCCGAATAGGGGATAAATTTGTTCTCGTTTTATACATGTGATAAATAAATAAATAAATTAATATTCGTTTTTCGTACAGTATTATGTATGGTGAATTGATAACTCTTTCAGAAGAGTTTTCAATTAGAGTACAGTATTGTGAAGTGTTTCTAAACAAAATTTTCGACTGCAATGGGTAATGAGAGCCTCTATTCAAATTCTGATATTTTGGAGAATATTTCTAGAAATTATTTCATTTATCCCACATAATATGTAATAATTGTTTTTTCTCTATGAATTAGATAACTTTAATGAACGTTTAAGTTGAAACTAATTTGATTTATTAAAATGTTTTTTTCAACATTTTTAGTGCTTTTTATTGTAAATTTAACGACTTGCAGTCAATTTCGTTAAATTTACAATAACAAGTTGATATTAACAACGCAGATCGTTATGAAACAAGAAATCAAAGAATGTTTAGGGCTGAAAGTTGGAAGTATTAAACAAGAAAAATGAGTTTATCCATTTATTTAATTTAATTGTTATTATTTTATTTTATTTTATTATTATTATTATTATTATAATAATTCATCTATTCATATAAACTCTTTCTGACCTTACCCTACTCTTCCTTCTTATTCAATTCATCCCCCTCTTTTATCTACTCCTCTTTTATCTACTCCTCCTCCTTCTTCTCCTCTTTTATTTACTCCTCGTCCTTTTTCTCATCTTTCACCTACTCCTAGTCCTCCTTCTCCTCTTTACCTACTCTTCCTCCTCCAATTCTTTCTCACTTCCTCTTCCTCATCCCCTTCCTTATCCGCCATATATTCCTCCTTCTCCTCCTCTTACACCAAATCCTTTCTTTCTCCTCCTAATCCTCTTTCTACACCTCGGTCTCTT
>OX418223.1:695062-743651 GCA_948455865.1 Conomelus anceps
GTTACAGTAAGAGACAATGGTGAGCTGTAACTTTTATTTCGAGGTCCGTATTCATGAACTTAAAATTCATGAACTTAAAATACACTTATCAAAAGATGATGTTCTATTGCTATACAGAGGAAACAAAAGACAATGTGAACAACTTCGATCATACATAAACAAAATATATAAGAACATTCAATACACAGCTGAATATGAGCAAAACAATTCAATAAACTTCCTAGACCTCTCAATTACAAAGAACACAAACCAACAACACAGCTTCAACATCTACAGAAAACCAACAATGACAGATACCCTAATGCACAGCACCTCCAATCATCCAACACAACACAAACACTCAGCATTCAGGTCAATGCTACACAGACTCAACAACACACCGCTATCCACCGACAATTACGACACTGAACTAAATACAATAAAATACCTAGCACAAGAAAACGGCTACAAACACTACCTAATTGACAAACTCAATCATAAAATAAGAAACAAAAAACAAAACACCAACACCACTGACAAAAGATACATCACAATGACATACATTAATCCACAATCAAACAGACTAGCAAAAATCTTCAAAAAAGCCGGCCACACCATCTCATTCAGAACAAAAAACAAAATATAAATGCACTTACACTCAAAACCACACTGAACACAAACAAATACGATCTCCCAGGGATCTACAAACTGAACTGCTCTGATTGTAACAAATTCTACATAGGACAAACAGGCCGCACATTCAAACAACGTTACAAGGAACATTTTCAAGCCCTGACATCTAAAGCTGAATCGAATTTTGCCGACCATATCATTCAAACTGGACACACTTTTACTGACATCAGTACCAACCTACACATTCTGCATATAAAATCTAAAGGACACGAACTCAACACCTTGGAACAATTTGAAATATACAAACACACCACACACTATAAACAAAACATTCTCAATGAACAACTAAATTTTAAATCTCACAAACCTTTTGATCACATTTTACAAAAACCACAACACTTCTAACAAAAAAACTGACATGATGATCTAGGAACCCATGCCTCTGAAGATGGATCTCACAGATTCGAAAGCGCTCGGCCTACAGATAAAGTGAGTTATACTTATTCTTAATGAATATTTGACTGCAAGTCGTTAAATTTCACATGAAAAGTTAATATTAACAACGCAGTTCGTCATGGAACAAGAAATCCAGGAACTTAAAATTCAATTTCTCTTGACTTGAGGGACTCTTCAAATGAAATATATTTATTTTTTCGTGATAAGTAATAATACAATAAAGCAAAGATGGGCTTTTGTCGATTACTACTTTCTTCGCAAACGTTCAACACTGAAGAATTTTGTTCAAATGAAGAATCTTCAATCAAATATAGGCTAACTAATATTTCTAATAAATAAATTTAGAAAAATTGTTTTGAAAGAGATCTAGATCTAGTACTTTTAACTGATGACTTTCTTTCTGTAGTCACTACAGGTGAACTAAAGTTATTCCAATTCGGAGTGTAAACTCATTTCAGGCCCATGGACGCCAAAGGAGGGGCCCAAGTCTGTTTCAGCCCCAGGATCTGTTTCGTAAATCAATCTGTGCACGTTTTTCGGCTACAAGTCTGTCTGAAACATTATCTTTCTCAGCTCTCAATCAATCTTTTCTACTTTGCTCCACAATTCTCTCTCACTCACTACTTTCTCTTTCCCACACTACTTCTCTTTCTAGTCCTAATTTATCATCATTCTGTATCCCGAGCTGTCTCCACCATCCTCAAAACATACTCGTTCTGTCTCTCTCATACCCATTTTGTTTCTCTTTCACATACCAATTTTCTTTCTCCTTCTCGCACCCATTCCGTTTCTCTGTCATTGCCATTAAACCTATTAACATTAGTCACGGCTGTACTATTTGACGGGCCTGACTACACAAGCGTAGTTCGACTCTTTGCCGCTCGAGTACTTTGATTAGCTGTACTTGCCGAAAAACGAGCGAGAGAGAGAAATTATTATTATTGTTTTAGTCTTGTTTGTTGTTTGAGCTGGGCGCAATTTTCAATTTTGACTAATCGTTTTCAATTCTTTGCTTTGCTTTCGTTTGAAGCGGGTGGGAAAATGATAGATTGGAGATGGGGGGGAAAAAGAAGAAAATGGTGAAGGAGGGAGGAGAAAGAAAAGGAGGAAGACGAGAAGGAGGAGGAGGAGGAGGAAGACGAGAAGGAGGAGGAGGAGGAGGAGGAGGAGAAGGAAGAGGAGGATGAGTTGGAGGAGGAGGAGAAGAAGAATAAGGAGGGAGAGGAGGATGACGTACAAGAGAAGGAGGAGGAGAAGGAGGAAGGAGAAAGAAAATGAGTAAGACGAGGAGGAGAAGAAAGAGAAGGAGGAGGAGGAGGTGGAGAAGAAGGGAGAGGAAAATGACATAGAGAAGGAGGAGGAGAAGGAAGAAGAAAAAAAGAAAAAACGAGAAGGAGAAGGAGGGAGAGGAAGATGACATAGAGAAGAAGGAGAAGGAGAAGAAGGAAGGAGAAAGAAAAGGAGGAAGACGAGGAGGAGGAAGAGAAGAAGAAGAAGAAGAAGAAGAAGAAGAAGAAGGAGAAGGAGGGAGAGAAAGATGACATAGAGAAGGAGGAAGAGAAGGAAAAGGAAAAGGAGGGAGAGAAGATGACATAGAGGAGGAGGAGAAGGAGGAAGGAAAAAGAAAAAAGGAAAACGAGAAGGATAAGGAGGGAGAGGAAGATGACATAGAGGAGAAGGAGGAGAAGGATAGGGAGAAAGGAGAAAGAAAAGTAAGAAGACAAAGAGGAGGATGAGGAGAAGAAGAAGAAGGAGGTAGTGGAAGATGACATAGAGAAGAAGGAGGAGGAGAAGAAGGAAGGAGAAAGACGAGGTGAAGAAGAAGAAGAAGAAGAAGAAGAAGAAGAAGAAGGAGGAGAAGTAGAAGGAGGGAGAGAAAGATGACATGAGAAGGAGGAAGAGAAGGAAAAGGAGGGAGAGAAAATATCATAGAGAAGGAGAAGGGGAAAGGAAAAAGGAAAGCGAGAAAGAGACGGAGGGAGAGAAAGATGACATGGAGGAGAAGGAGGAGAAGGATAAGGAGGAAGGAGAATGAAAAGTAAGAAAACAAAGAGGAGGATGAGGAGAAGAAGAAGGAGGGAGTGGAAGATGACATAGAGGAGAAGGAGAAGAAGGAAGGAGAAAGAAAAGGATGAGGAGGAGGAGGAGAAGAAGAAGGAGAGAGAGGAATAGGACATAGAAGAGAAGGAGAAGGAGGGAAAAGAAGAGGAACAGGAGGAGAAAGAGATGAAAATGAATGAGACAATGAAGATGGACGAAAAAATTTGAAAAAACTAGTAAAAGGTAAGTGATAGAAGAAAGATGATGATGAGAAGAAAAATATAAAGAAGAAGAGAGGGGAAGGAGAAAGTGAAGAAGAACAAGACAGCAAGACTAAGAAGAAGAAGAAAAGAAAAAGAGGAAGAGGACGAAAAGGAGATGAAGGTGAAGGAGAAAGAGAAGAACGAAAAAATCCAGAAGACATCAAAACGTAAGTGATAGAAGAAAGATGATGAGAAGAAGACGAATAGAGAAGCAGAAGATGATGATTAAGAAAAAGAATTAAAAAAAAAGAAGAAAGAAGAAGAAGAAGGGAAAGGAAGGACGTAGAGAGAAAAGGAGATGCGGAGCGGAGCACGCATCAATCATAGTGCAGATTCAATTTTGTGCAGCAGACAAATTGGCCATATCGGCTATTAAAAAAGAGACAAAAACTAAGAAATGGCAGATGATTAGGGTAGATACAAATTAGGCACAGTATGTAATCTAAATGTGGTAGATTGTTCTTGGCCTCTTCGTTATTAGGGATCATGATTTCGAGAATGCCCAAATTTTGTAATATGCGTGCAGAAAATCTGTGTTTTTTTCAAGTTTTTGATTGCTTTTTTTTCAGCCTTACATTTTGGAATACGTCCAAAAAAGGTGGATTTCTGCAAAACTCATAATAGGACCCCGAGTTTTTCTATTTTGTTTGTTCATCTTCAGTGATCTTCTGGCTTAGGTTTGTATAATAAGTGCAATTAGCTTTTTATTTCTATTTTTTTACGCTCATTTTCTACCTGGAATCGCGCAATATCTTACATAATTCTAGTTTCTTTTCAGATTTCAAATTTTATTTTTCGGAGGATGAAGCCCACATAGGTCTGAGACCTGTGCGTGGGTAATGAATTGGTGATTGATGAGTTGGACCTACAGTTTTAGGTGGGCTCCGAACCACCGGGAAGTGATTTTACAGCAGATAACAGTGTATTTTTTGCTGGCCAATCCAATCGGTTTTCAATTCTCTTTTGGTTTTAAAATAAGGTAAAATTTGTAAATGGTAAATTCTTTTAATAATCTGAAAGGTTATAGAAAGTAATAAAAAATTCACAAGTTTTTTGTAAATGTAGTATATCTTATTGAAATCAGACTTTCGATTTATACAAATTTTAAAAAATTAATAAATTGTACAAATTTTAAGTAAATGAGACCACTCAGCAGACTTCATAGAGAATACATTTTTATTTCATCTGCAGCTCTGCGTCTTAATCGATATAGGTAGTAATTATGGTAAATAGTGTATAAGAGAAAATTGTACAGTGGAGTCCCGATAATCCGAACCTCGGTAAACCGAAATTCCGCTTAATCCGCAACCGAAATAAGGATATTTTTAGGAATGAAAAAAACGAAAAAAGAATAAATTATAATAAGTGTATTGTTCTCAAAATTACAGAATGTTTTAAATACAGTAACGTGTAATGAATAAAACAAAACAATATTCTAAACTAAATTGGTTTGAAAAAGTTTTTAACAGTTTTAACACTTCAAGTTTGTGTTGTAATGTAACCGAAGTATGTTTCCGTTTTGAAGCCATTTTACTACATTCACAGAATAAAAAATCCTGAAGAAACAGTACAATAAATACTCGTAATTCAGAGTGACACAGATTGCAGACGATAATGCAGGAGATAGCGCGCCGGCGGAAAATAGACTTTTTGTTCAATCAGGTGATTCCCCCTCCTACTCATTGCGGGAATCCCCTTCCAGGGTTGCCACACACACGTACTGTAATCAAATATATACGTATTAAAATCAAATAAACTGTCATTGTCGCTTTAACCTGTACCAGTTGATGTAATTAAACATCGTATTTCGTATTTATGTTAATTTTAGTAATGATTCCGCTTAATCCGAAATATTCGATAATCCGAAATGGGTTCGGTCCCAATCATTTCGGATTATCGGGACTCCACTGTATAATTGTTGACCTGACTTGTCTTATACTCCCCTTAACTGGAGTCTCCAAAACGTAACCAAGCGATTTCAAAAGTTCCTCAAGTCTAGGGACACTGAAGGAACCTTCATAAATGTAGCCCTAAAGCTTACAGCAAACTTATTTATAAAAGATACAGCATCAGCAAGATGTTTTTAGAACAGGCTGACAAAAAGAGAAACTCACTACATTCAATTTCAATAAAATTCAACTATTCAAAGCCAAGAGGACAAAACACAATCCACTAGAAGGCTAACAACAAATTGATGTATATTTTTAAAGTCTAAATAAATTGAAACAATTTCCAGTGAAATTGAGAAGCTGGTAGAATTCAATTATAAAATCTTCCGCCCATAGCCTCCTCCCAACAAGGTTAGGCAACATTCTAAATCGCCTCGCTGTTCACAAAATGAAAAATGGAACCCGCATTGTATTGGACAACGAACAATATTTCTCAAGGTCACACCGAAACTCATTCTTTCTCACTTCATCTGCATTTTAAAATAGAATCATTCTCTCTTTCTATCATCTTCCTATCCTGTCTCACTGGATCTGAGTTTCAAATTTCTAGGAAATATAGTTAAAAGTAACATTTTCATCAGAACTAGTAATATTATACAGTAAAGCGAACTAGGGTCAACCAAAAAATATACAGTACTGTATCGTGTAAATAATAGAGCTGTAATGAATCAACACCGACTGACGTTCTTCTGATAAAAAGATAGCCAGACATCGCCGCTAGAAGACGAAGAGAAGGAAAGAAAAAATTCAAAATAAGAGTTTTAAAAAAATAAGTTGTACCGTATTATACCGTAAATTACGTAATAATTATGTACATACAGTATTTCTAAATAAAAAGATATAGTACTAATTATTTGTTCATGAAGAAATCGTTTTTATTGAACATAACTCACAATTCAAACACAATTGTTTCCAAACAATTCAATACAACTAACTTACTTTCATTATAATTCATCAAAACAAAATCTTGATAGGGTGTTTAAGATCCAAAAGAAAGCGGTTAGGTGTATAGAAAGAGTAAATAGATTAGATTCATGTAGGCCGTTGATCAAGAGACTTTGTCTCCTAACTGTGCCCTGCTTATATGTGTATGAAGCTACTTTATATGTAAAAACGAATGATATTAACCAAAATGATTATAATACAAGAAGCCGAGGAGATTATCACTTGGTGAGTCACAATAGCAGCTTATTCAAACAAATACCTAGTTATATTGGTAGGAAATTCTACAACAAGCTACCACAGTTTCTAAAGAGTCTTGAAAATATAGAAATATTTAGGAAGCGATTGAAAAAATATTTAGTTGATAAAGCTTTTTATAGTGTACAAGAGTTCCTTTCACATCAAAATTGAGCCTCACCTCAACTAATTGAAGTAATTATGGTATAATATTGTTGATCTGACTTTTCTTATACTCCTTAACTGGAGTCTCAAAGACGTAATCTACAAAAAATATATATATATAATTCTGGCCTACTCTTTAATAACGGTACTTCCTTGTTCTTCTCGGTCGACTTTGATTTCAGTGAGCTTTTATTTGTTAATATTAAATTTATTTAATTCTAGCATACTTGTGTATTTTTCTTGTTGTTACTTTCTGGTTGCTGATTTTGACACCGATTATTCCTGGTTGCTCCTCCCACCTGTGGGCGTGGCTTGTTGAGCCAATCACAGACCTTCAATGAAGGTCAGCCTATGAGAACCACTTTCACCCTCAGCCAATAGTACGTGTTTCGTATAATATTAATATTTATGTTAAAATTATTTTTGTAATTATTATAAAAACTACTCTGTATTTTAGTTTTAGATTTTTTTTTATTTGTGATGATGCCCGCCCACATGAGTCTGAGACTTGTGCGTGGGTAATGAGATGAATGATTACACATAGATGCCTGACGGTGGAGCGGGATTCGAACCCACGACCACTTAAACGACAGCAAGCTGAAGTTGCAACGCCCCAACCAACTGCGCTAAGCGGCCCGCCAAAATTGGATAATAGAGATTGATAATAGAGTAACAACCAAAACTAGTATTTCACGGGTTTCAATAAATGTGGTTGTAATAACTTCAAGTCTTCTATTCATTAGAACAAAATTAATTCACTGTGAATAAATTTTTTTGAAAAACGACCTTTTTCTTATGATTACTCTGTATATTATTGTTTATATTGACTTGTTATGTGAATTTAACGACTTGCAGTCAAATATTCATTAAGAATAAGTAAAATTTACTTACTCAGAAGGCCGAGCGCTTTCGAATCTTTTTCAGAAAAAAGATTCGATAGCGCTCGGCCTACAGAGTAAGTAAATATTACTTATTCTTAATGAATATTTCACTGCAAGTCGTTAAATTCACATAACAAGTTAATATTAACAACGCAGTTCGTCATGAAACAAGAAATCCAAGAATTGTTTACTTTGGAATCAGTTTTATCAATTATTTTATGCATGATTGAGTGACCAATATTATTAGTTGTTCAACAAATTTGCTAAATTCAATAATATTAACACATTATTTTTTCCAGTTTTTTTCCTTAAAATTCTATTTTTCTGTTATTGAAAATTGTCTCAGCCAAAATCAAATTCTCATAGTTTTAGGCCTTCTAGTATAAAAAAACGAAAAACTGTTAGATACTGATGCAACGTTATAATGGAAAATAAAAACCACGCACTAAAATCAGTTAAAAAACTTAACCTAGGCCTATACAAAAAAAAATAACCCCTTGTAAAAACATTCCAACAAATTTGATCCCTGAAACACATTTCACTCTAAACCCTTCAACATAATGAAAAGAGCCCGAATCGTTTATACTATTGTAGCCGATCAGATAAGGTGCGTGATGAGCCCTTATTGTATTGGGGGTGAGACAGAGATATGGGATGTAAGAATGAGGAAGACAGTGAGAGAATGGCCGATTGTCGTAGCTCTGGAAATAAGCATTTGTATCTTTTCAGTTGTCAATCAAACGGGAATGGCCTTCTACAGTATCGGGACCAGATCAAGATAACGTTGCACCACTGCCCTCTCTGAAATCTATACATCTATCTGTTGTATCTATGGCAAGTAGGGAGAGAGAAAGAGAAATAGTGAGTACAATATACAGAGAAAGAGAGGGAACAATACAGGAGGAAGAAAACGTTGAGAGTGAGAAGAGTGACACTAGATGGAACCAGCGGTCGAAATAGAGAAAGTGAACTAGCGGTATAAGAAGAAATAGAAAAACGACAAGGAGAAAGAGAAGAAAAGAAAAGAAAGAAGATAAAGATAAAGGAATGAGAGGGAAAATAATAGGAGGGGAAGAAGGAGAAGATCAATCCTTGCGGAAAGATGAGACAAATTTGAGGGTGAAGGAGAGAAACAAATAAAGAAAATAAAGAACCGAGGAAGAATTCGAGGGTAATGAAGAATCGGATGATGAAAATGAAGAAACTGATGAAAGTAGATAAAGAACCGCAAGAGGAGAAAAATGTGAGGAAGACGATGGGGAGGAATTCAAGGAAAAGCAGAAAAATTTGAGTTAAAGAAAATCCAAGAGGGAAGATTAAATTGGAAGACGAATAATAAATAAACAATACATCAGAAAAATAGGAGAAAAGAAGACGTGGAGGAAAAGAAGACGTTGAAAATGATGAAGAGGAGAAGGAGGAATGAGGAGAAAAAGGAACAGTAATAGTGTAAAGATGAGGGAGTAATCGATGAAGAATCGAAGAATGAGGAGGACAAGAGGGAGAGGGTGAAGGTGAAGAAGAAGGGGTGGAGGAATGAGAGGAGGAGGAAGAGGAGGTGGAGGAGGAGAAGGAGGAGGAGGAAGAAGAGGAGGTGGAGGAGGAGGAGGAGGAGGAGAAGGAGGAGGAGGTGAAGTAGGAGGAGGAAGAGGAGAAGGAGGTATGAGGAGAAAAAGGAACAGTAATAGTGTAAAGATGAGGGAGTAATCGATGAAGAATCGAAGAATGAGGAGGACAAGAGGGAGAGGGTGAAGGTGAAGAAGAAGGGGTGGAGGAATGAAAGGAGGAGGAAGAGGAGGTGGAGGAGAAGAAGGAGGAGGAGGAGAAAGAGGAGGAGGAGGAGGAGGAGGTGGAGTAGGAGGAGGAAGAGGAGAAGGAGGTATGAGGAGAAAAAGGAACAGTAATAGTGTAAAGATGAGGGAGTAATCGATGAAGAATCAAAGAATGAGGAGGCCAAGAGGGAGAGGGTGAAGAAGGAGGGGTGGAGGAATGAGATGAGGAGGAGAAAGAGGAGGTGAAGGAGGAGGAGGAGGAGGAGGAGGAGGAGGAGGAGGAGGAGGTGGAGTAGGAGGAGGAAGAGGAAGAGGAAGTGGAGGAGGAAGAGAAGGACGAAGAGGAAAAGGAGGTGAAGAAGAAGGAAATTAAAAAGAAGGAGGAGGAAAAGTAGAAGAAAAAGGAGGAGGAGGAGGAGAAGGAGGAGAAAAAGGAGGAGGAGGAGAAAAAGGAGGGGGAGAAGAAGAAGAAGAAAAAGACGTAGGAAGAAGAAGAGATAGGAAAATAGTGAGAACGACGAAGTGACGAGTAAAATAGGCAGAAAGTCTGTAGATGAATGTGAAGAATTGTAGGATACGATGAACGATGGAGGGGGAGTAAGGGGGGGGGGAAGAAGATATCAAAAAACAATAATGTGCAGATGATGGAGTGAGTTCAGACCGGGGAAAAAAATCTTTTGAATTCGGTTTAGTTTTGTGGGTGAAGGCATACATCACTCTCACTCTCGTTTACTCTTCCCTCTCACACACACACACTCTCTCTCTTTTTACGTTCAGTGAATGGGAACTGTACACCTAAACCCCCTCCCCTTCCACCCATCCACACCAATCATCCATCCATTGCCAGAGAGCGCAACGAATGAGGTTAGTTCCCCTGTGTGGTGCTCCAGTCTTGGACTCTGCTGACTCTGAGTCCGCGAGTCGTTGAGCGGAATCTAGCCTTTTCTATGCATAATCAGTCAGAGTCTACAAGAGTCATTTCGAGAGTCCTCTATTCCGTCCTTCAGTCGAGTTGTAGGTTCTTCGTCATCTCTTATGAATGCCTTTCCTTCTCCGCTGCTGCATTCCTTTCTCAGGGCAGTTCTTGCTCTTTTGCTGCTTTTTATTTTCTCTTCTTTTTTGTGTGTGCTTAATCTACCTTTCCGGTTGGGAGGCCCTCGTGCACCAAGGGCCCAAAAAAGGTCCTAAACAACACTGTGAACTATAACCTATAACCTGGGTCTAGGACCTGGGTATAGGATACATCACACACGGTTCTCAGACAACTGTTTCTTGTTGGAAACAGATGGACAATCAGTGAGGAATGAGAATATAAGAAGGAGAAGAACATGCAGGTTGAGAAGGACTGAAGAAAGAGTGAAGTGTTTATTGTAAATTGTTTATTGACTGTTTTTCTGTTTATTGTAAATTGTTGTGGATGAATAAAATTTATTTCATTTCATTTCAAATTTATTTCATTTCATTTCATAAAGAGAAAAGAAGAGTAGAAGAGAAGAAGAATGACTGATGGAAGAGTGAAACGGAGAGAAGAAGTAAGACAGAATAATAATGAGGAATCAGGAAGAAAATTAGGATAGAAAAGAAGAAATAGGGGATAGCAATAAGAAAAAATGGAAGAGAGGAAAAAGGATAAAGAGAAAAGGGAAGAAAAGGACAAGGAGAGAAAAGAAGAAAAATGAAAAAGAAAAGAAGGAGAATGAGGAGGAAAATAGAAATAGAGGTAAAGGAGAGAAAAGAAGAGGAGGTGAGGATGAAGAAGGTTAACAAGGGAAAGACAAAAAAAGGAAGAGCAGGAGGAGAAGGAAAAATATAGTAAAATAAGAAAATAAAAAAGGAGAAAAAGGAGGAGAAATAGTACGAGGAGGAGGAGAATGAAAAAGAAAATAAAGTAGAGGAGAGAAGAGGGAGAAAAAAGTAGGAAGAAGGTTGACAAAGGAGAAGAGGGAGAAGATTAAGAGCTAGAGAAGAAAGATAAAAAAGAAGAACATGGTGGAGAAGAGGAGAAGGAGGAGTAGGATGAGGAGGATGAGGGGAAGGGGGATGGGGGAAGGATGAGTGGACGAGGGGGAGGAAGAGCAGAAAAAGAGGACGAGAAGGTGAAAGAGATTTTGAAGAAGGACGAAAAAGAAAACCCGCAAGAAGACAAGCAATAGGAGAACGATGAGAAAAACAAGGAAGAATAAGAAGATGGCGATGAAAATAAAGCAGAAAGAAGGAGAAAGAGAAAGAGAGAAGAAGACATTACAGAAGAATAATTTTTTTGAAAATGTTGTGAGGTTAAAAAGAACGAAGAACTATAAATAGAACGCGGTGGTCCCGCTAGGTAAACACAGCATCTTTGCCTTCTACTCTAGTTTTTTTCTCTTTTTCTTCTTCTCCCTTACGTGCTGGTAGTTGTTATTGCTCTATTCTTCTCTGCACAGTTTATCAACTCGGCCTCCCAGACTTTCGTTTTCATCGTCATGCTGCACACGTAGAGGCAGGCAATAGGCCTCACACAGGACACCAGACAGCTAGAAAACCCTTCGTTGTCATGGTAATAGGCAACTACCGTAGACTTCACACATTTTTCACTACGAACCCACTCAAAAAATGATTTTTATTAATGAGGTATGCGTTAGTTAGAATAATATTGATAAATTACTGCAGTTCAAAAAGGTATCTATAGTCCTTCTCACGAAAGAATGCACATAATGTATTTTAATTAGAGGAGCTCCCTTAAAACTCTAACATGGTTCCTTTGAATATGCCAAGGGCAGTCCTAGAGAGAGTCATGTATTTTAAAAATAGTAGTTCCCTTGAAACTCTAACATGGTTCCTTGGAATATGCCAAGGGCAGTCCTAGAGAGAGTCATGTATTTTAAAAAGAGTAGTTCCCTTGAAACTCTAACATGGTTCCTTTGAATATGCCAAGGGCAGTCCTAGAGAGAGTCATGTATTTTAAAAAGAGTAGTTCCCTTGAAACTCTAACATGGTTCCTTTGAATATGCCAAGGGCAGTCCTAGAGAGAGTCATGTATTTTAAAAAGAGTAGTTCCCTTGAAACTCTAACATGGTTCCTTGGAATATGCCAAGGGCAGTCCTAGAGAGAGTCATGTATTTTAAAAAGAGTAGTTCCCTTGAAACTCTAACATGGTTCCTTGGAATATGCCATGGTCGGTTCCGGGAAGAGCCCCCCCAAACTCGGAAATATACAATTCCGAGAGGTGGGGAATCAGCCCCCAAAAATCGGAAATTTACTGGATAAGGGGTCAATTCCCTTAGGCAAGAGGGGCACTCACGCCCAAAAAAAGGTCAGCCAAATCGCATTTGTGATCCCCCCCGAAATCCCCAGTTTTATTCCGGATGATGAAGCCCACATCGGTCTGAGACCTGTGCGTGGGTAATGAATTGGATGATGGTGATTGATGAGTTGGACCTACAGTTTTAGGTGGGTTTCCAACCACCGGGAAGTGATTTTATAGCAGAAAATAGTCTTTTTTGCGGGCCAATCCAATCGGTCACCCTTACAAAGAGTGCCCAGGAGTTTCGTAGCTTATCTCTGATTGAACAGATACCTTCTACGGCACTCGGCTATCACTTCCTCCTAGTTGGACCTAGGAATATCACCGTTATTTCATCATGCATTGTAAAAAAAATATTTAGTACATCAAGTACGAAGCATTAATTAAAGTCGAGATGTTCATCTGAATAGATTATTGAAATTTTTAAAAAATTCATTAGAAATCGACTACTGGAGTATAAATAACACTGCTTATTCAATAGAAGTGATAGCCGCGAGCCGTAGAAGGTATCTGTTCAATCAGATAGAGATAAGCTGCGTTCTCGTAGGTCCTGTTCGTAACGGTGACCGATTAAATTGGCAAGCAAAAAAGGACACTGTTCTCTGCCGTAAAATCACTTCCCGGTGGTTCGGAACCTACCTAAAACTGTAGGTCCAACTCATCAATCACCATCATCCAACTCATGACCCACGCACAGGCCTCAGACCTATGTGGGCTTCATCCTCAAAAAAAATTATTTTACTGACAGTCTATAACTAAATTGTATAGATGAAAGTATATTACTATAATGTATACTTGACTAGCAAAGCAATATAGAAAATAAAATCGATTGTCAAATTAAACATTATTTAAAGAGAGAACAAAAACTACATAAAAATAGATTCAGAAGTTGAATGATACATGTAAAAACTCAAAAATTAATTTAAAAAATATTAAAAATTCAAGAATAAATTAAAAAATTAAAGGAACGAATAAGGCTCGAACGAATAAAATTGAATTCATGGGATTACCTTTAGAATTATCTAGACTTAAGACTGCTTACAACCTTAACTGCAACGTTGAAAAATATTAATAGTGTTGAATGGGAATTAAGTTTTAAAAGTATCTGATAATATAATCACGACCTTAATGTCGACAAACAACCGATGAGAACAGTTGAAAGACTTCTGTTGTGAACTGTAAAAAATGTATTTAAATACAGATACATACATACACAAATTAAACTGTAAAATGAATTTATATACACTCTCTTAATACAACAAATGTCAAATAAATCTTCAAGAGTAATTCATTCAACCACAATCTCATTCATGAATGGACAGAAACAACGAGATCTGCGTAATTTATTCAATAAAATCAACATTTCAATCACGGCGGCCAACATCTCCATCACATGATTCATAAATCCTTTTGCGGATGGAGAATTAGCAAAGGTGAGCTCAATGCAATCCAACAGCTGGGTGCACAAGGTCAAAAGGTTAAATGAGTAAACCGACTATTTCTCAATGAGTACACACACACACACTTGAGTTATTGCAGTATTAAATTGCCAAGTAAGACGAAGAAGAAAAAAGGGTGATTTAACAATTGCAAAACCTTTATAACTAGGAAATAGCTGATCAAGAATACTAGTTAGCCATGGGAATGAAGAAGTTATAAGGAGATGTTTTAAACATCCTACTCGATACCGTAAGCCTCACACAATACCAGTTTCCCATCCAATATAAAACATTGAAACCTACTTGCTACTGTAGCTACTTCTAGCGTTCACAGATTTACTCGTCTACTATTAATTATGATTCAACAATTTCACAATGTCTGTAAACAACGAATGATCTACAGTTAACATTTTCCTGTACATATGAAAGGCTTAGATATAAATAGATTTGTAAAACCTGTCTATAGGCTTTTATAAAAAATGAATAAGCACTGATGTAGCGTAAGGAAAAAAGCATTGATGTTGAATCAACTTGAATCTAATTATATTAAGTTCATGCGATAGGTGATAAATGGGTCGGGTAATAAGTTGCTTTATTTAAATGCATTACTCTCATGATCTCATCTTGAATACTACAATGACTTCATATCCTGGTTGTGTGTTGGGGTCACAGTGCAAGTGAACTTGATGGACTTGTCAGTTTTCCAAGTATTTTTAACAATAAATTCAGTTTTGTTGACATTATTAGTCATAGTTTTACATGGAAAATCGTAAATCCAGTCAAAACTTGCTCTCTCAAGTCATGCTTCATCTGGAACTTGCATTTATCTGTTATTATTTACTGAATTTATTGGTTATTTTTTCAAGAAATGTTATTGATGATAATACATCAGAACTAGCTTTTCTTGAGATGAGATCATGTTTAAGGCCTGGATAAAACCTTGGGGTTCGCTGATTCATTAAACTAACTAGTTTTATTAGCAATCATTTGTAATTAGTTACTGCAGAATTATAGAAATTTTTATTGTTTTTTTTTCAGCTGTGACTCAGGCCCCTAAGTTCTACAGAATTTGTAATATTAGTAATAGTTTTAATATTAGGTTAATATTAGTTTTATTAGCAATTGTAATCAGTTACTGCAAAACTATAGAAAATTCTATGTTTATTTATTAGCTGTGACCCAGGTCCCTAAAGTTCTACAGAATCTGTAATATAAAATTAAAATTTCTTCCTTCAACTTTCACATCTTTCATGACGATAAAATCCAAATTCCTATATTTATTATATCGCTATTCTGTAGTATTCAAATATTTCTCTACAGCTAAGTTAAAAGTAGACATAATAGGTCAGAAAGCAATGTCATACACCTTACTTTAATCATGTATTATCAAACTAGCTGCATAATGAAGCTATTTTAACACTTTTATCACTTTTTAATACAGGAGTCTAAACCAATCAGAACTCAGGATTTCTTCAAAACAGTGTCGAAACGAATGTTATGCAATAGTCATACGTCAGCTGATTTAAATATTTAGAAATCAATTTGAATTTGTATTTAGAATCTAACAACAACAAACAAGCATTCTAGGTTATATTAGTGTAAGTTATTCGATTGTTTGGTAAGTTAAATTAAACGTTATTTAAAAAACTTAATCGTAAATAAAATATTGTAGGCAACGATTGAATTTTTCCAAAAAGCCACTCGTGAAATGTTTAGGTTACTCGCTTCGCTCGTGTTCTTCCTTACATCTTACTTGTGGCTTAAAGACAGTCATAATACAACCGTTGCTTAAAATACTATTATTTATTTATTTATCTATTTATTTACTTATTTATTTATTCATTCATTTACAATGGAGACAACAGGTTTCCTCAAATCTCTCTCCTTTACAGACAATATTACAAAAATATAAAATTCAGAGTGGTGAAAAAATTAATAAATAATGTAAAAAATGTTAGCTAATTATCATACAAAAATTGTAAGTATTATGTAAAAGAAAAATGAATACAATTTGAGCTTAATTTTAAAACTAAAATGAAAAACCATTCAATCAAATTATAAAAAATAAGAAAAGAAAGTTGTCACTCGTATAATCATAAAACGTTTTCTTTGGAAAACAGATATCATAATCATCAACCATTTTAAGATTTAGAGGATGAAAAACATATAATACACACCCTACCCTGGCCTATTCGGTGTAGTAAGTAAGTAGTAAAAAGTCGATTCACCACAAACTTCAGTTACTAAGTTGATACTTTAGTTGATAAAGCTTTTTATAGTGTACAAGAGTTCCTTTCACATCAAAATTAAGCCTCACCCCAACTAATTGATATAGTAATTATGGTATCTAGTGTATAATTGTTGATCTGACTTGTCTTATACTCCTTAACTGGTCTCCAAGACGTAATCTACAAAAAAAATAAGCACATAACTTTTCCTTGAAAACTCAACAAACCCAACTCAACTTATTTGACGAATTACCGACTCCAGGGCCCTATTACAGATCCCCAAGAAATGCCGAACAAATCCCAGAGGATGTCCAGAGAGTTGCTAATGACTCAGAAGATTGATTGGGGCCTTAAGGATGACCTTAAGGCCGCCTTTAAGGTTGACCGACCATAAAAATACCGGCTACTCTTCCGATAAACTTGGATACATATCAGAAGAGCCATCCATCATAATCTATCTACACATGGGATTGATTTACAAGAGAGGACCACAGGGATGGGATGATAATTAACTGGATGAAGAAGGAGATGGATTGATGAAAGGAAGTGGATGAGGGAGAGCGCGATGGGAACAAGGGATTGAATTCCGCTGCAGTATTTAATTAGTGGGTTGTTAACACGTTGCTAGTTGGGGATTGGTCATTAGCCATTCCCCTTGTAATTAGAGTATTTCAAGTTCAGCTTTTACTGGACAAGGCTTCAATGGATATACTGTAAACCACACGAACTGACACTCACAAACATGTTACAACGACAAACACGTTGGTGTTCACGCTTGACTGCTTGGTTTCAAACGGGGATGCTTTTGAATTATTTGTGCTGCTGAAATTGAGACCAAAACAAGATAGTTCGCTCTTTCCTGCGTTAATGATCTATTCTCTTATCTGGATTATGTTCATAGACAACATAATTTATTAATTGCGAATTCCCCAAACAGCTATCAATATTATACTTAGGACTTCCGCAATGGCGGACGTTGACAACATCATTGAATAGCTCTGGGGTTCTCAAACGTGTACCATTTGGGGGTACACGAATATTTCCAGGGGATATGCGGGGCGGGTTAATAAAAAATTGAACAATTTTTATTTCTTCCCGTTTCGTAATCACGCTAGGTTATAATTTGATCATGGAATCTAATGGAATACTTGTGTTTTCGAGTTACTTGGAACCAGCTGGTGCAATAGGTTTGTCTCACTATTTTGTAGAATAGAATATTTACCTATTTAACACAGAATAAGATAGAACAGAACATTACAAAGTCGAATATCGTCAATAATATTAATTACAATCCTGCAAACTTACAACTAAACATTTGATACACTATGCCATGCATAACTGTCAATCAAATCTCAGATAAGAATGCTAGTAAGCGCCGCTTGGCAGCAGTGCGAGCAGCGGAAGTCACTAAGGAACTATGTAAAAAGAAGCTTCAAGGGAAGTGATAGCCGCGAGCCGTAGCAGGTATCTGTTCAATCAAATAGATAAGCTGCGTTCTCGTAGGTCCTGTTTGTAACGGTGACCGATTACATTGGCCAGCAAAAAAGGCACTGTTCTCTACTGAAAATCACTTCCTGGTGGTTCGGAACCCACCTGTAGGTCCAACTCTAGAACTCTAAAACTGTAGGTCCAACTCATAAATCACCATCATCCAACTCATTACCCACGCACAGGTCTCAGACTGTGGGCTTCATCCTCAGAAAAAAAAGCTAGTTCATCCTTCTCATTCATTCCTTGTAATGCGTTTTAAATATATCCACTATTATAAAAACGTTATTTTTCTTTTTTTTCGAGGGAGGACCTCCGGATCCCCCTCTTGTACGGTATAGGACACCTCCTTCATACTGAGGTACCCTCCCTACAATTCGATTAAATCGATGATACAAGTTTGAACTGGTCAATTGAAACTAAGAAATTCAAATTGGGCCTGTGTGACAAGCAGGGGATATTTAAGTGGGTTCCCTGGGTCCAAATTTCCAAAATCCCCCCCTCCCCCACCATCATACTGACGTGGTGATGTGATTGATGAAATCTCAGTAATAATTTTATATTAATAATAATATTATAATTTCTATGGTTGTAAGTACAGCACCACCAGAGGAGTTAATTCACAATAAAAAAATTAACATTGCAGAAATTACGCTATGCATAAAGTAATATCTAAAGTAGATATCTAATATAAAGTATTACAATACTGAATTTTGTGGCTCCCACTACATAAATATGTGTCGGCATGCCACTATGTCGTCTGTTTCTTTATAAAAGTATTATAGAACCTGCAAAAATGATTACGTTAGTTTTCCAAAATTACATGTTACATTAAAATTACAGTAAATTACAAAGTTTCTAATTGAATATTAAATATTGAGAAGAAACGTTTAAAAAGCAAAAAACATTCATTAATTTACAAGAGGAAATTTAATTGAAAATGAAAAATTAAAAAGTTAATATGAATGTGTGCAGGAGACAATATTTTTACATATCAAGTAAACTGATCAATTACATTCCAAACAATTTTATTGAAAATACAAACAGGAAACTTGATAGAAGATTTAAGAATGAAATTATTGAGTGGATAATGTCCAGTAGAATTGAGGAAAAACTTTTCGAATGATTTATGTCCTATTTTAATAGTAAGCTAAGTTTGCCATCTCTTCTCTTCTCTTTCTCTTTCATTTTCACCTTCTGATTCTCTCTCTCTCTTTTTTCTCCTTGGTATTTATATAAAATCTCTGTATTATTTTTTCTTTGACAGTTCATTAAGGTTTTTGCTTATGTATAATATTAGCAACTCTTACCTGCGCACAGGATGTTTCCTTGCAGGTAAGTATTAGATTTTGTAATTTATGAACATTTATTCTGAAATTGTTATGATGTGAAGATCTAAATAAAAGTTTTTGATTTGATTGATTGATTATATGATACTAATAATATTTTTAAGATTACATGCTAACAGTCATCTATGCAAACAATTATTCTATGCAAACAGACTGTAGCGCAATTCAATTGATAGCTTTCATTTGTATTATTATTATTATTATCAGACGTAAAACTCCCAAAGTGGAAGACGCTGAGTAAAGATGGTTCATTTTTTGAACTTGTTCTTCTTGTTTGCCCACCAGCTTTTCATTTTTTGTGCGTATTCAGCTTTTCTCCCATATTGTTCCAACTCTTGGAGGTTTTGTCTCTGGAAAAACTTCCCATTTGTATTATTAGTATTTGTATTGCATTTGTATATCCTATGCTATTATATTATGGGAATGCTTAGACTAGCCATCTCGTCAGCTGCGTAGCACTGCATCCTAGATTCCATCAGTCCCTAATAATAGATACAAAGTTACAAGTAACCAGTTCTGCCGACATGTTGAATGAAATTCTAAATGATTCCAATTTTTAAAAATAAAACAAACACTTTGAACACATTATTTAGAAGTAATTTGCATTCTGGAGTCTACGCTAATGGTCAGTTGCCTATCTATCTATCCATCTATCAACGTCAAAAATACACTTTTTAAAAGTGTTCTCTCATCCTCTCTTACTCTCTCCCCTCTTTCACTCACTCTCTTACTCTCTCCCCTCTTATACTCTCTCTCTCTCTCTCTCTCTCTTATTCTCTTTCTCTCGTTCTTTTCGTCACCGTTCAGCTATTCGGACAGGTTCGGTAGCGTGATGTAATTAAAATGCTGCGATGATAAGCTTGCTTCACGTTCGAGCGCGCATTGAAAGCTTTTTTCATTCAATTTGCGGCCCACAACTCAATCTGATGTCCAGAAAAGCGAACATTCTCATCCGAGAGCCACTAATCTTCTACTGAGAAAGATTCACTGCCAAATTCGATCGATTCTGAGTGCGATTCGACTGGAAATATTATAATTTCGGCCTACTCATCTGTCAGCATCAATATTGTGACCGGAACAGCATTCTATGCTACTTATTCGGGCTGTCAACAGCATTACGCTATAGGATATTTGAATAAAATTTTTAGTCTGTGTTAACCTCAATGTTTTTGGACAATGTAACACATTCAAAATTTGTGAAGAGAGCAGTTTTGGACTTGAGTCTGTTGCTCCTTCACATTCATTGTAAATTTGTCACAATAAATAAATAAATAAATAATACACGATTTGTAAAATATCAAATTACTGTTGAGATTTCACCAATCATCACTAATATCATCACTAAAAATCATCAGTAAACATTGTACCGTATATAGAAAAGGAGAAGATGAATGTAGAAGAAAAGAATAAGAATAAAGAAGAAGGATATATGAATAAAATACCAAATTACTGTTGAGTTTTCAACAATCATCACTAACATCTATATAAATAAAATTAGAGTTTGTCTGTACATTTATTAGAATTATATATTTTTTGGTTATTTTTACGTTTTATACATTAAAGAAGCCGAAACAAGTCTTATCTCAATTTCTGTCTGTCTGTCTGTCACGGCCCCGAAGGCATTTTACGCGGCCTTCTCCTGAAAAACGAGAGCATCGATCGGGATTTAAGTTATTTATCAGTATTGAAAACTGTTTTGACAATGTCTTTAGCTATAAAAAACTGAATTAATTTTTTTTAACAGAATAATAAACGTTTAAAACCCAAGTATTGTGCGATTTTGGATACATTTCTTCTAAGTTTTATTAGCCTACCACATAAGAACAAATCACGTAATTTATCATGATACATCAATCAGCTGTTCTCAAATATTCTCTCTGATAACTGTCACTGAATTGTTTACGTTATAAGTTCTTTACTAAGCTGCTAACAACTTCTGTATGTCTTTTTTCTAAACATAATCCGTACGAAGGACGGGTACAATAACTAGTCATCACTAAAAATCATCACTAAACATTGTACCTTGCATAGAAAAGAAGAAGAAGACAAAGAAGAAGAAAATGAGGATAAAGTGTGAAGAAGAAGCAGAAGTTCTTCCTTCTCGCCAAAGAGGTTCTCCTTGAGAAATATTTACATTTGGAATTCATTTGAGCCTCCTTACCTCACAAAGGTACACACCAGCAAATGCAGTAGGCCGCTTTAGTCATAGCAAACACACACACACACACTGACACAATCGATATATATATATATATATATATATATATATATAAAGGCATCTGACCAAAGCTTTGTGGTTGCAGAATACAACGTTTGTGCATCTATACAGTCGTGGGCAACAAAATACAACACAATGTATATCTATACATTCGTGGGATACGGAAAACTAAGCTATGTGTTATAAATTTATAGGTATACGCTATATTATATACGTAGGTTACAGAATACAATGCGATGTATATCTATATTTTCGTGGACTTCAGTATACCACGCAATATGTATCTAAATATTTTTTTTTTTTTTTTTTTTTTTTGAGGATGAAGCCCACATAGGTCTGAGACCTGTGCGTGGGTAATGAGTTGGATGATGGTGATTGATGAGTTGGACCTACAGTTTTAGGTGGGTTCCGAACCACCGGGAAGTGATTTTACAGCAGAGAACAGGGCTACAAATATTCAAGGGCTACAGAATACAACAGAATGTATATTTGTATATTCGTGGGCTATAGGTTGCAACGCGTTTTATATCTATACAATAGTAAGTTACAGAATTTTTTTAGAAGAGTACGTCTTTGAGACATTGCTTAAGAAGTATAAGACAAATAAATACAATATTACCAATTTTATACACTAGTTACCATGATGACAATATCAATTAGTTGAGTTGAGGCTTAATTTTGATCTGAAAGAAACTCTTGTACACTATAAAAAGCGTTGAATAAATATTTTTTCAATTGATTTTTTAATATTTCTATATTTTCAAAACTCTTTCGGTAGCTTGTTGTAGAATTCCCTACAAATATAGCTAGGTTTTTGTTCGAATAAGCTACTAATGTGACTCACCTAGTGGTAATCTCCTCGGCTTCTTGTATTATAATCGAGTACGTCAAGATTTTGGTTAATATCACTCATTTTTACATAATATAAAATAGCTTCATACACATATAAGCGGGGTACAGTTAGGAGACCCAAGTCTCTATATATGAAATATGTGAAACGTGTACAATCTCTTCAAATTCGACTATTTCTATTAATTTGCAGACTATACTATATCTACTACTTTTTCTTTTTTTCTTGTCACATATATTTTACTTTTTCACACATTTACAAAATGATGTTGAAATTCCATCTTGTTTCCACTAATATATAATAAAACTTCAAAACACTTTTAAATGGAAATTGTGACTCACGTTACGGCGTGACGGCTGTTTCACTCTGTTGACAAGAGCATCGTCAGACGACCCGCAGTACACTCAAAGTGTACCGTACTGAGTGTACTGTGGGTCGTCTGACGAAGCTCTTGACAACAGTGTGAAACGGCCGTCACGCCGTAACATGAGTCACAATTTCCATTGAAAAGTGTTTCTAAGTTTTATTATTTACTATTAATTTAACTACTTTTATTTTCTTCATTATGTTTGGCATATGGTGTTCTGGTTAGAATCTTTTTGTTTTTTCTTCATATTTCACAAACTGTGTAGATAAAGCTTTGAGGTAAATGAGGATTGTTTTGGCGTTAAACTGTAAGCCTTAGGTTGTGAATATGTATATATTCAACAAAAAATATATCGGTATATAAGCGAGCTACAGCATACATCACTATATATATCTATACATTCGTGAAACACCGGCGCGAACAACCACACACGCACGCGAGCATTCCCGCACGGGCTGAACAGTATCGACGGCAGTGTTTAAAAGGTTAAAGAACTGATTTCACTATCGGCGGCCTGCTAATGAATTTCACTGCTGAATTAATGAGCCAAAAAACAATGGAAATATATATCTAATACAGTTTAGAGTCCATGTTATTGGCATTGGTCACGAGGTTCGTGGTCAAACCCATTCGAACCTCTCCAAGAATTTGAGTTCAGAATAAAAATAAAACGTGGTTAAACTTTTGAATTCGATTAAGTTTACAGGTAAACATCCCAAGACCCAAACATTCTCGTGTTAGAAGTTAGACTATTCAGCCAGTCCTTCTCGCCAATGTAGTTTTTTAGGCGGTATATATGTTTGTTACCAAGTGTTTGTTTACCAATAAATTGGGTTGCTTTCAAATAAATTTGTTTACCAAAGAGTTTCTTTCTACCAATGTTTGTTTCCAATGTTTTTATGACAGTTTGTTAGCAAGTTTAATTTTAAAGGAGTTTGTACCATTGTTCTTATGTGGTTTTTTTTAGCAAGTTTAATATGTTCTTATTAAGAATTTGTTGTTTTTCAAAGAGTTGGTACCAATGATTTGTTACCAATTCAATAAATTAATGTGTCGACCAATCATCTATGTTTCTGTCCAGGTTGATGATCAAATCATCCCTCAGATTTGGAGAAGTGGATGTGAAACCGGACATTTTCTAATCATTCTTATAAAATATACTTAAAATGCCTGATTATAAGAGATTCCATAACAATACATTTATAACTCCTAACTACTGATTAACTGATTTGACTGAAATTCGATACTTTTGACTATTTATAATAGACTAGTATTGTTAACTTTTTATGGTAAATTCAACGACTTTCAGTCAATTTGGAATCGACTGCAAGTCGATAAATTTACCATAAAAATATAATAACAACGCAGATCGTTATGGAACAAGAAATCCAGGAACTAGTATTGTATTGGTTCGGAACCCACCTAAAACTGTAGGTCCAACTCATAAATCACCATCATCCGACTCATTACCCACGCACAGGTCTCAGACCTATGTGGGCTTCATCCTCAAAAAAACATTCAATTTAGTGTATAATCAACTAGGTCTACTGCGAGTAAGAATTCAAAAATCAAAACACAATTGATAATAATAATGACAATTTCTCTGGTTGTGAGTACAGCATTACCACAGGAGTTTATTCTCAATTTAAAAAAATTAACATTGCAGAAAATACTGTATGTATAAAGTTTTAAATCTAATGAAAAGTATTTAAATTCTGAATTTTGTGGCTCTCACTATATAAATATGTGTCAGGATGCCACTATTCTGTTTATTTCTTTATAAACAATTAAAAACAATTGAATTGAAGAACCATTGTCTAGTCTTTCACAACATGTAAATTGAGTTATTTCAACTGAAAAAATCGAGCTAAGGGCGGTAACATAGTGTCACACATCGCTAGGCATCCGTCAGGGCGTAAAACAGATTAAAGAAGGAGAAGATAAAAGAATAAGAAGAAAAAACTGAAAGAGGTTTAATGTAAATGAGAAGGCAATTGACAATTAATTGAATAAGATGGACGACTGAATAATAGACAACCGGAAATTCAAAGTATCTACAATTTACATGTTGTGTGTGTGTGATAGATAAACTTCGGAAGTATCTTGCACTCTTAATCGTTGTCTTCTTTCAATCTATCCTATTATCCTTCTTTTCTTCTTCCGGTTTCTTCACTCTTTCTCTTCCGTTTCATCTCCTGTTCGACCTTTTTACCACACCTTCACAAGTCACGCATCAATTTCCACCAATCGACTTAGAGAAGACGAACAGAAAACAAAAAAGAAAGAAGAAAATTACAACTAGTTAAGACAGATGTGAAGACGAACAACCAATGACTGAAGACAGGTGAAGATTGAGGGTGGGGGGGGGGGGTGAAGAATAATAAGTAGGATAGGGGAAGAGAGAGACGAATTTCCACGCGAAAACGGAATCCGATAAAGAAGGCGTAACGAATAAGGGGAGGATTGAATTAATGAAGGAAATAAAGCATTGTTCTTCTACAAGCAACGTCCTCCCACTATAAAAAAAATAGGAACGCAATTTAGTTAATCCGCCATCTTTAAATTGTTAAACTAGCCGTACCACAACATACCACTCCACCTAGTAATGGGTTTAATTAATAAATTTCCGTTTCCGTTTCAGCGATAATTAATTAATAAGCTAATGACGGTAAGATTTTATTAAGAAAAGGGGCGTAGTCTAAAATGGAGATTAGGTGGTAATTTCGAGAATACGGCCCCCTAACAAGATAACTTATATTGTTTACGACTTTCCCACAATTTCCGAAAAAATCTTGGAACAATTCGTGTGAATACACTAGGATTATTCCCATCTACATGTGAACTAGAGGAAACTAGAATTCGTAAAAATCACTTCAACTAAAGTGCTCTAGTACACATCTTCTTATCTTAGCAGCATTCAATTAATCAAGTAATTGTTATAGTTTGGTAAAAATCACTTCCAACTACAGTGCTATACGGAACCCATTTTCTTATCTTAGCCGTATTCAATTAATTGCTCCTGACACCCTAAATACAGTCCGAATTTTATCATTGTTTCAAGAGGGAAACACAGTTGAATCAATCACCTATTTCAATTGTTCTAGGTACAAAGGTGAGGTTGTTAGATTTGATAGATAAGTTGCAAAACAGACAGACGTCTAATCTTGACTAGATAAATTAGAAAATGGACGTCTACTTTTGAAACATAATAGCACACAAGTCATGTCAAAATTCTGTTAGAAGTTTGAATAGAAAATTAGACACTAAATTGTTTGTTCTATCATAGTATCTACACGCCTACAATGTGTCAAGAACACTCAGAAGTGTTTAAATGGGAGGAAATTGTTTCTCATATCATCTACTTCCCATATTTTGAATTGTATCTTGTATTAATACACCTCTTGATGTATTCTACACATCACCCAGTAGTATTTAAATGGGAAGAAATGGTTTCTCATGTCATCTGGTTCTCATATTTTAAATTGTATCTTGTAGACTATTAATACATCTCTTGATGTATTCTATACATCATCCATATTCAGTAAAGTGCAATCTCGCTAATCCGGCACTATATCGGCATTGGTGTTGTCGGATTACCGAAATTGCCGGATTAGTGGATGTATGGGTAAAAAACGTTCAAAACCCATACAAATGTAAGTTGAAATTTAATAAAAACACGTTAAAGTAAATATAGTAGAACAGCACAGTACTGTTCTCTACAATACAACAGTACTGTACAATTGAGAAATTATAAAAGTAACAATAAAATGGATACAGTAAGATTTCCAATTGATAGTAGAACGAACAATCTGATTATTCATTACGGGTAAGAAAAAAGTCTTTGATTGTTTTCTGTTTTTTTTGGGCGCCCGCACAGTGCCGGTTTACTGGACGTGCCGGTTTACTGGACGTGCCGTACTGGCGCATGGCCGGATTATAGAGACTGTACTGTATTATTAAATTGGAAGAAAAATCGTTTCTCATATCATCTATTCCTCCTAGATGAAGATTAACTTCACGTTGGTGAAATTAATTCCGTTTGAAATTGTAATAAATAATTATCTAATACAGAAATTGATAATTTTCGAATTCTGCATCTTGTGTGGTTCATTAGATAATTTTGGGTATTTTTTGTATAAAAATAGCAGAAACATGTTAACTCTCATAATAAGTTCACTACATAATTTTAAGTATTTTTTGTTGAATTGTTTGTTATATTTTTTTTGTAAATTAGAAGAAAAATAATAAATCATAAATAATAAAAAAATAGCAGAAACATGATAACTCTCATAGTAAGTTCACTACATAATTTTAAGTATTTTTTGTTGAATTGTTTGTTATATTATTTTGTAAATTGAAAGAAAAATAATAAATCATAAATAATAAAAAATAAAAAATAGCAGAAACATGATAACTCTCATAATAAGTTCACCAAATAATTTGAAGAATTTTTTGTTGAATTGTTTGTTATATTATTTTGTAATAATAGATAATAAATCTACTCTCATAAAAATTTCACTAAATATTTAACGTATTTTTTGTTAGTTAAAATTCTTTGTAAATTGGAAGAAAAATGATAAATCTACTCCTACAATAAGCTCACATTATAGTTGTAGAATATTTATAACACCATTTATCAATTTAATGCTGTTTAAATCACAAATTTACTAAAGATAATGCTAATGAATAAAATTTTCTGTAATTACAACTGGATTCAATATTACTCAATATTCAATAGCAATATTAATAGCAGGAGCAATCGATTTTTGTCTTACAAACAGCAATACTATTGGCTAACAAAATTGAAGTCTCTAATTGCTTATAGGCTGAACTACAATCGACTTCTGTGATTGGCTGAGTACTGAAACCTGTCACACCACTAGAATGGGAGGAGCTAATCTGCTGACCAATGAACGTCTGTTATACTAAGATCATTATTTGATTACCGTATTCCAGTAAAAACTGTTTTATTTCAGATCTTGTAATGGATTAATGATTTCAAGACAAATCGATCAGTAATAATTTATATTTTGTGTTTACTTTCATTCGATTTTTCCGGAGGATGAAACCCACATAGGTATGAGACTGTTCGTGGGTAATGAGTTGGATGATGGTGGTTGGACCTACAGTTTTAGGTGGGTTCCGAATCACCGGGAAGTGATTTTACAACAGAAAATAGAGACTTACTCTCTTGCTGGCCAATCCACTCGGTCACCTTTACAAAGAGGGCCTGGAGTTAGTAGCTTATCTTATCTGACTGAATAGATATCTGCCACTTATTTCTATCCATCTTCTCCTCCTTCTCCTCCTCCACCATCTTTAATAATTCTTATTAGTCGTCTTCTCGACGACATACTATATTATAGTGTAAACCACTGGTCCAGTTCCGATTCCATGACATAGGAATAGAAATATACTTTAAATGAAAATGTACCTCATAAAATAAATATATCTATACTATAGTTCTACTTGAATAAACCATTCACAAATCTATCAGATATATTCCCGCCACATTTCAGACAACCACAAATTACAAATTCAGACAATCTTCAACCAGTGAGAAGGAACACACATCCGCAACTGAAAATTTGATATCAAACGGAAGATAATACTATTCAATATTGAGTTTCCTCTTTTGCCACTGGCACAAAACCGATGTTTATCATCATTATTAATTACAATTATACAGGTCGCCGTTTAATAATAGTAACCGACTGAGAGATATGATCTTCCGACAGTCAGCTTACGGAATTCAATACAAGTTATGCCCAACCTTTATTGTTTTTCTGCTTTAATTTTTGTTCGCTTCCTTCCTCTTGTGTCTTTCAAGCCGCCTGATGCCTTAATAACAATTGCCTAAACAATTTGTTAAACAATTTCTACATATTTATCAGTTGTCCAATCAAAATTTATTCAAAAAAAGAAACTCCCGTGTCATTCCGAGTTTCTACTTTGGCGGGAAAGATATGATATTACGCGGCAAAACACGAAAACAGACGAAATTCCATTGAGAGGCAATTTTTGGGGCAGAGATAAGGCGAATTAAGGCGTCCGGGGATAATTTGGACGGCAGTTTTATCTATTTATCAGCCCTGGACAACCTGTTGCATGTGGAGTCAACAGGTCTGCCAACGTTTCAGCTCGAAATATCCCTCTACAGGTGGAAATCACCGGAGAACTTTCCCTCACACCACCAGCTTTTACAACGGGAAATCTGTGGAATCGTCATTAGGGTCCGTATTTTATGAACCTTATTCTCAACTCAAATGAGACTAACTTGGGAAGCCAGCGATTTGGTGCCGTATTTATGAACGTTCCTTCAGTTTATCTTGACTCGAGGGACTCTTGAATCTTGACTCGAGGCACTCTCGAATCTTGACTCGAGGGACTCTTGAATCTTGACTCAAGGGACTCTCGAATCTTGACTCGAGGGACTCGTGAAATGTAATGTATTTGTATAGGCATTTAAAGAGAACCTAGAGTCAAGATTCGAGAGTCCCTCGAGTCAGGATTCGAGTCCCTCGAGTCAAGAGACACTGAAGGAACGTCCATAAATACAGGCATTGGTCAATTTCTTCTTGGTTTCTAAACTTCTTGACTTTGGAGTTTACCTTGTGGCATTTATGTAAGTTATCTCTCACTGTATTTACGTGTATACTAGTGAGGTGCCCGATACAGCTGAATCGATAAATCTAGAACATGACAACCTATTTACAAATTTAATTTAATATTTATTTTTTGTAACACTTCTTCTTTTTCTTCTTCTCATCCTTAATTTTTCTCCACATTCTTCTTCCTCTACTCCTCTACTCCTCTCTCCTTATTCTCTAGAGCTCTAGAGTTGAGTATCGTCGACACAGAACAGCATCGAGACGTTTACATAATAACGTTTATTTTTATGATGTTGAAGATCAATCTTGTTTCCACTATTATGTAATATAAACTAAAAAAAAACACTTTTAAATGGAAATTAACTCACGTTATGGCGTGACGGCCGTTTCGCTCTGTTGTCTAGAGCATCGTCAGACGTGTACTGTGGGTCGTCTGACGATGCTCTGTGTCATTAGACGTGTCGTTAGACGTGTACTGTGGGTCGTCTGACGATGCTCTAGACAACAGAGCGAAACGGCCGTCACGCCATAACGTGAGTTAATTTCCATTTAAATGTGTTTTTTTTCAAGTTTATATTGTTTATTTTTAGATAACTTTATTTGCGTAAATTTACATGTATATGAGTAATTACAACCAACAAAGCATTAGAATTTTCTTTTCAACATAAAATGAAATTTTTAATGTTTTCAACATAAATGAAAGCATAAAAATCAAGTTAAAGATCATGAAATGTTCAGTTTCTTAAGTAATGACATACAAAGGTAAAAAAATAGTTGTAGCACGCTCTTTGACAAAAAGCATTCCGAACTTCCATGTCAGAGACACATAGATAAACAAATATCAGAAATATTTTAAAAATAATTCAAAATTTGATAAGTTTAATACTCAAACCAAGTCAAGTAAATTTTTCCCCCCAAAAATATGGGAATCTATTATCTATTAAGAATCTATCCTTTTCCTTGTTTTTTATCTGCATTTTTTTGAATTTTGAATTCGACTCCCTCCAGCAAGTGAGCCTTGTGTGCTGGAATGTATGTTCTCAAAAATTCTTTCAGTAAATAATATAATTTTGTATTTTTTATTTAGTTTCTATATAGCTTATATTAAATTTGTTTCTTTCAACTGCTAATAGTTGTAAGACATCGAAATGTTCTTTTGTAAATTCATTTATTTTAGAATAAACTATCTATCTATTATCTATCTATCTATTATCTATCTATCTATCTATCTATCTATCTATCTATCTATCTATCTTGTATAGCTATATTTTACCAAATACTTTATGAAAACAATTATCAAATTACTTTTATAATGCAAAAATATATATGAATTTTCAAGCTTTTATTTTATAAATGCATCTATCGTGAATAAATGTGTCTATTTAATTTCATTTGAAAGATAATATTCCAATAACTTCAAGAATAGGAGCACGAGGATCAAAACCCGAATTCTAGCCTTTTAAAACAACCGAATCCCCATCACAGCAAAACCGTAACACGGTTAGATTTTCCAACCAGCCAGAAAATAATGAAGAAATAAAGGAAGTGGGCAGAGATGAAATTGTAGCCGAGTATTTCCTCAACCAACCGATACTTTTCTCCTTTTCTCCTATCCCGTGGTAACAGTTATTATTCTTTCATCTGGCAATCTACAGCGTCCGGTACATTAGACGTTTTTCGAGCCAGAACGTGGCAATGGCCATCGTCAAAGAAACGAACGTTTGAAAAAGTAAGTAAGGTTGGAAAGAGGAATCCATTTTTGTTACGTGTAAATTTCGTAGGAGATGTTCCTGACGATACTATACAGTAAGCCTAATATTCATTGAGCTTTTCTTCAATAATCTAATGAACTATTGTACTAGTTCATTGAGCCGTAATTCCGTTCTCAAAATAAAGGCAATCAATCAATAATTCGATTACTATGTGTGATGAGATGAATACACCACGCCACGACACGGATTTTGTTCTAATAAACATCTACTGGCTTTAAATTTAAAAAATAGTTACATGCATAGTGTTCATTATAATAGTCCTAAAAGTCTCAATTCTTCACAGCAATCTATCGAGTGAATTTTGGAAATAATCCTATATTATTAGTCAAATAATTTGCATTCATCGTATCCGGCAAGTATATTGTTATATTGCCTGTTGGTAGAGTGGGGATGAGAGAGACTGAACTGCGAGCTTCACTACACTCAGTGCTACGAGTGTCGAACTCCCGAACTATTTTTCTTCAACGCCACAGTCCAGAGGAATTCAAACACCCTTAATAAACATCTACCAGCTTTACATTTTGAAAATAGTTACAGAACAGGATAATAGTTACATGCATAGTGTTCATTATATAGTAGTCCTAAAAGTCTTAATTCTACACAGCAATTTATCCAGTAAATTTTAAATTAATCATGCATCATTAGTCAAATAATTAGGTGTCATTCAAATTTTATGACGGTTAATAATTGTCGTAACATTTAAGATGTTTAAATGTTACGACAATTATCATGATTGATTCATCAAAACTGTCATAACATTTAAACAATTTAAACACAATTATTAACTGTCATAACATTTGAACATTACAGTTATCATGATACTGATGGGCTATGATTTTAGACTGAGTGATTTTAGATTGATTTTTTTTTTCAATTTTTAATTTTTTTTTTTTTAATTTCTCATTTCTATGATTTTAGATTTTAGTAGTCTGATTTTATACTGTAGTAGTTAATCTTCACAGGCTTCTTCATAAAAATTTTGAGAACAATTCATCAATAATTCAATATTAAAATGTTGAATAGAAGAATTTTAAAGTGTTGAAGTTAAAAACCATAAATAATTTAAAATAGTATGCAGAATTAATAATCATTCAATTTGTTTGATCTTAATTATAATTTTAGATTAGTTACCTTGGATATAGTGATAGTTGTAGACAATATTTCAATCTGTATTTTGATTGTGCTTACCTGTAACAAAAGATATAACAATAAATTTAGAAAAAAAGATAAAGAATTTTTTCGCACATATAGCTAGAACAAACAGAAGATAGAATCACTTATGTGAGCCTAAACAATTTTTTTAATCTTCGCCCAAAATAAAACATTCAATTACAATTCAATTCAATTACAATTAATTTTACATTCATTTAGAACACAGGCCTAAACAATAATTATATGATAAAACAAAGTACAATAATAATACTGCTTCATCGTTTAAATTGAACTTGGTAATTGTGTTTTCCAGAAGATTCAAATGATATTTTAATCAAAACGTAAGCATAATCTATGCTTACAAATATTTGGATTCGTGTAAAAATTTAGTAATAGAAACATAGAAATAGTTTTGATGTTCAAGATCCATCTTGTTTCCACTAATATGTATTATAAACTTAAAAAACACTTTTAAATGGAAATTGACTCACGTTATGGCGTGACGGCCGTTTAGCTCTGTTGTCTAGAGCATCATCAGACGACCCACAGTACACTGATTCAAGACATAACCCTCAAACTCATGCCTTGAATCAGTGTACTGTGGGTCGTCTGATGATGCTCTAGACAACAGAGCGAAACGGCCGTCACGCCATAACGTGAGTCAATTTCCATTCAAAAGTGTTTTTTAAGTTTATAATATAGAAACAGTTTTCGGCTTTAAAAGCGTGTTGTTTCTTTACAATAAGTTTTATTTTGACTGTACCAATAAATGAATAAATGAATGAATGAATGCATGAATGAATGAATGAATAAATGAATGAATAAATGAATAGATGAATAAATGAATAGATGAATAAATGAATGAATGAATGCATGAATGAATGAATGAATAAATGAATGAATGAATGAATGAATAAATGAATAGATGAATAAATGAATAGATGAATAAATGAATAAATGAATAAATGAATATGTATGCCTACTCAACACTCAACCTAATGAAACAACCATAAATGTATACTTAATAAACAAATAAACCAAGAGACCATTATTTTATTGAACTACCTTGAATAACTCTCTCAAAAAGCCTCTCAAGTCTCCCTTGGGTTTTAAGGATGCCTCAAGGTAAGTTTATAAAACTAGTCCAACGTCCAACCATTTCTTAATTCTTATTCAAAACAGCTTGATTAAATTAATGCTAATATCATATTAAAAAGAAACTTCTGATTAAATTATTACAGTAGGTTGACTAAGCACAAAACAAAGCCTCACACTTAAGTGGCTCTTCAGTAAGTTTTGACTTGCACACAATGAACATATAAACTCACATGTCACAAGATTAACGCTCCACTTTATTCAGGCTTGGGCTTCACAAAGCATGCACTGCTATACATAACATGGAAGATTTCCCCCACAATTGTGGCGAGGGGTTTTTGAGGAATTGGGAGGGGTGTTCAGGTGAAGATGTGGTGTTAGGGAAGGAGGGGGGGGGGGGTGAGAATGGCGTGGGTGAGGAAGGGGTGTGGGGGGGGGTAAGGGTTGCTGCCACTTTGACAGCACTTCTGAATTATAATAAGTTTTTCTATTATGAGGGCGCTTTTTGGTGGTAGGAGAAAAAAGTGACAAGTCTGACAGCCAACCCATGCTGTCAAAATGCTGACGAAAATATCATCTATAGATATTTCTTTCTAGAAAGATTATTGTGGGAGGCGTGAGGGAGAGAGAGAGTGAGAGAGAGAGAGAGATAGAGAGAGAGATGTGAAGAGAGAGAGAGAGATAGAGAGAGAGATGTGAAGAGAGAGAGAGAGAGATGGAGAGTGAGTGTGAGTGAGGGAGTGATAGACACAGTGAGAGAGAGGTTAGGTTAGATGTAGTGAGAGTGAGTGAAAGAGAGGGTGTGAGTGAGTGCATGTGAGAGAGCGAGAAGGAACGAGCGAGGGTGAGGGAGGCTTATTTTGTTGTAAGAATGGTAAAACAAGGGAGAAAATTGACACACTGAGGGTGAAAGGTTGACAGCTACTAAAGAGAGCTTCATCTGCATTCAATAGAAAACAGAAATTATAATTGGTTGAAGGAGGCTGTGATTTTATTATTTTCAATAAATTTTGACTCAAGAAAAACATCTAAAATAATTATGACGACCAGTGAGCAGAATACTGTAAACAGTATCGTATGCTATTCCAAATTAAAAAGTTATGAATGTCATTTTTGAACGTTACTTAAGTGTCTCTGACAATACAAATTGATATATCTTGTGATTAAATTTTATATTGTGTTGTTATGGATATATATTATGATTAGATTTCATATTATGTTGTTATGGCTGAGAATAAATCATATATTATTATATTATATATAGAGATAGATAGTTGTTTCGATACTGAAGTTCTACTGAACAAATTTTGATAATTTAAATTGATGCGAATCAAGTTTAACATAATGTTTTCATAACATGTTTTGATAACATGATGTTACAGAGACAGGTGGAACGCACAAAATTCCAATTATCATTAGTTCTTGCTAACCATCCCCCTGATTCTGCACCAATAATAATTTACCGGGTGTTTATAGTAGAATATTAATTTTCAAAATCTAACAGCAAATCAAACAGATCACAAGTTTAACTGTACTCTGCTGCTGCAGTCATAAACAAACAAGTATGTTTAATATGATAGCTAGTTAGTTGTTCGTATACAATCATTTAATAGCTCAATCATAATAAATTATTGGCGTATTGAATTTCGGATGCAAGAAACTAATCATTTTAGTTGAATGCTAATTATGTGGATTGATTTTATTACGAGCGGGACTCGGTTGATAATAATTTAGGGATTAAAATTTTATAGCCGTCTTTCAATTTGATGAGCAGGCTAATAAACGAGAGCAGCCAGACCGGTTGCCGTGGATACGACGTGTGTGTGTGAACAGGGGCATAAGAATATGTTGTGCTCCAATAGACAATACGGCAGGTGTATGTGTGTGTGTGTGCATGCCAAGACAAATTGCCCTGTCTAATTGGTGGACGTCCGGCAGAAATTGGAAGATGGACGAATTTTGATTGAGCCTGCAGTCTTGCCTTGCAGCGTAAATAAATTAACAGTTGATAGGCTTGAAGTCCACGTCTAATTACTTCACTACGAATGAGCAGCAAAAAGAGGAGGCGAGGACGAAGTGGGCAGCAAAAGAAAGAGAATAACTAACTTCTTCTGCTGTATCTCTTCCGTTGTTCATCACTACCATAACTTTCTTTATCTTCCTTTTTCAATTTTTCTTCTATTTCTTTTTCTTCATCTTCAACTACATCATCATCATCATCATTCTCTTCTTCTCCTTCTTTATAATCTTCTCAATCATCGTCTTCATTTTTCTACATGTTCTCTTCATGCTTTCCTTTGTCCACATTTTTCTTAATTTTTCCCAATTTTTTTCCTTACTTCTCTCGTTTCCCTCATTATTTAATAAGGAAGTGATAGCCGCGAGCTGTAGCAGGTATCTGTTCAATCAGATAGACAGATAGATAAGCTGCGTTCTCGTAGGTCCTGTTTGTAACGGTGACCGATTACATTGGCCAGCAAAAAATACGCTGAAAATCACATCCCGGTGGTTCGGAACCCACCTAAAACTGTAGGTCCAACTCATAAATCACCATCATCCAACTCATTACCCACGCACAGGTCTCAGACCTATGTGGGCTTCATCCTAAAAAAGAAAATTATCCTAGTCCTTCTCTTTAATCCATCCTTGTTTTTGTCATCCTTTTTCTAAACTTCTGGGGAAACGATATGTGAGAGCCGTAGCAGGTATCTGTTCAATCAGATAAATAAGTAACGCTCTTCTGGACCCTCTTTTTAAGGGTGACCAATTGGATTGGCCAGCAAAAAAAGACTGTTCTCTACTGTAACATCACTTCCCGGTGGTTCGGAATCAACCTAAAATAGTAGGTCCACCATGTTTCTAATAACATGGCTCAAGCGGCGTTGTGGAACTACCCGTAAGGGTCTCCCCACCAATAAAAGCCATACGCATTTACTTTTATACTAAATTGTTTATGTTAATATTAGACTTGCTCTTGAAAAACTTGCACTTTATTATTGCACTTTATTGCAAGTTGAAAAACTTGCACTTTATTTCAATTATTAAAACTTGCACTTTAAACTTGCACTATTTTTTTTTCTAATTCTCCTTTTTTCATAAATTGTTTTACCTTATTTTTATTTGTATTACAAACTTCCTGTAACCATAATTATTTTGCTTATTCGTCTCCTTGAACTCTGCTTTATTTCTCATTTTCTCCCTTTATTAATTTATTTTCTCTCTTTCTCTTCATCCTCATTTGTCTCATTAATTCCTATTTTCATCCTCCTTATTTATTTCCTATTTACTTCATTTCTACTCTACTTTTTGACTTCTTTCTTACTTATAAAGTTAAAAAGAAGTTTGAAAAGTGCTTCTCTCTCATCACCTTCTCCTTCATTCTCTAATACTTCTCCTTCTCCTTCTCCTCCTCCTCCTTCTTCTTCTTCTTCTTTATTTGACACTTCCACATGTGCAAAATGCAATAAAGCCAATATCAGCCTTTACTACAACACACGCATAATCTATTAATACTGTACTACTGAAGAAGCACTCTCCTCGTTTCGCTACAATTGAAAAGCAATAAAAACAGATGCCAGCATACACCGCACCTGTATGAACGCCTGCACTTATTATCGTTAACTACAAACCGTGCCCTTTGTTTTTGTCTGATATCTCATTACAGAAACTGAACGCTGCATGGCTTGTTGCATGTAGTACCAACATAAGATATTATGATTTTATTTCATAAAAAAGGAAACTAAACAGACTTAATGTACTTTGAAGAAGATGAAGCCAGTAATAAAAGCGGGCAAGTGTAACAGCTTGATGTAGATTGAATGGTTTCGGATGGCTGATGATGCAATTTGCTTTCGTATTTTTGCAGGACGGAATGGCGAATTGATTATTGAAATGAACAAAGGATAAATGGATCGAAAACCATGGAGAATCAATAATTACTGGTTTGTTAGTTTCAATTTCATCCATGGAATCACATGTAGCGAATATCTAAGCACTAAAACTTATAATTGACTACTAAACGTAATGAACTTCTCAAATAAGAGATGAAAATATTCAATTTCTACCTCCTGCATATTTCGAAGTACCCAAACTCTACATTCTGTAGAATTTCTAATGAACTTCACCTAACAAGTGCTTACAGAACTTGACCTACACGATTATAATGCAAGAAGCCGATGAGATTATCACTTGGTGAGTCACAATAGTAGCTTATTCAAACAAAAACCTAGTTACATTGGTGGGAAACTCTACAACAAGCTACCGCAGTTTTTAAAGTCTTTTTTTTAGGATGAAGCCCACATAGGTCTGAGACCTGTGCGTTGGTAATGAGTTGGATGATGGTGATTTATGAGTTGGACCTATAGTTTTAGGTGGGTTTCTTGAAAATATAGAAATATTTAAAAAACAATTGAAAAAATATTTAGTTGATAATTTTTTTTTATAGTGTACAAGAGTTTCTTTCACATCAAAAGTAAGCCTCACCTCAACTAATTAATATAGTAATTATGGTTACTAGTGTATAATAATAATTATTGATCTGACTTGTCATATACTCCGTAACTGGAGTCTCCAAAACGTAATCTACAAAAAATGTAATTTTTGTCATATTTCATTACATTTTTTCAACTTCTATCCATTCCCCTGGGATAAAATTAATGTTTTTAGAAATTATTTAGTGAAAAATTGAGTTCTTTATCAATTATTTTTGATAAAACTCTACTTTCAATTTGTGTTCAGCTTCTAGTAAGCTTTCATCGATTTCAAAGTGCTATTCAGTATTCATCCAATAAATAGAAATTAAATTTATATAATGGCATTTCAAAAAAAGAAAACTAAACACTTTAGAATGCACTTTGATTCAATAATATTTAAATGAAAAAAAAAACGGATGACCTTGACAAATTAATAATCTTCAATTTACTTTAGATAACAATTTTTTTGTTTTTCATAGATTTCCAACAATTTTTCGAGATATTGATTGATTCACATCTATTAAGGCTATACATTTTTCAAGCTTCTAGACAGCTTCCATAAAAAGTAATCGATTTTTTTTTTTAGTTATATTTTTGGTTTTCCAACAATATGGGTTAGCACTAACCCGGTGGTTCGGAACCCACATAAAAGAGTACGTCCACCATGCTCCCCATAACATGGCTGAAACAGCGAGGTGGAACTGCCGGTAAGGGTCTTCCCACCAATAAAAGCCATATTTCATTATAATTTTCATCAATATGGATGACCTATCTTTATTTTTACATGTTGTTCCACATTCTTTCTATTTAAATTTCTTTATATTGACGTTAAATCATTAGTTTTTCACTAATATCGATGGTCTATGTCTAGTGTCAATCTCTACCGAACGATATATTTTTATTCAATCTCCTAACATTTTGTGTGCTATCGATATTTACACAGTTTCCACCAATATCGATAACCTATCTACATTTTTTCGATTTATTTTTCTTTAGTTTCTATCGATATTAGTGTTGGGTTTTTAACAATCTAATATCAAAACTGATACTGCATATCAATTTAATATATTATTTTCACTCACTGATATTGGAGATACTGGAGGGATGCATTTCACTTCTTAAGAGAAGCTTCATCAGCCTCAGAAGCCTCTTTGGAAGAGAAATGCATCCCCACAGTATTTCCAATATAAGTGAGTGAAAATCATATATTAAATAGAAATACAGTGTCAGTTTTGATATTAGATTGTTCATCAATAATTATTTCGTAATGGAAAACATTTAAGGGAAGTGATAGCCGCGAGCCGTAGCAGGTATCTGTTCAATCAGAGAGATAAGCTGCGTTATCGTAGGTCCTGTTTGTAACGGTGACCGATTAGATCGGCCAGCAAAAGACACTGTTCTCTGCTGTAAAATCACTTCCCGGTGGTTCGGAACCCACCTAAAACTGTAGCTCCAACTCATCAATCACCATCATCCAACTCATTACCTACGCACAGGTCTAAGACCTATGTGGGCTTCATCCTCAAAAAAAATCATAGATTGGTTTTTAAATCTTAGTTTTTCACCATTATCGATATTGTATGTCTAGAGTCAATCTACGGATCAATATATTTTCAATCAATTTCCAATCATTTTGTGAGCCATCGATTGACCCATTTCTACAGAGTTTCAGTTCGGTGCAACCAGCCATGTCCACATGGAGCAATCTAGACCGCATAATGGCACCTCGCCGATTCCGCAGCACCGCTTCAATACTATTTCCCATCCGCAGGAAAGCTGCTGTCACTTAATTGACACAGAAATCACATACCGATTAATTGGATTCTCCGTTGAAATAGGCCTAATAAAACAGGATACTATCAGTCTGTGTCTCTAATGGCCTAAATCCAATTTGCAGTCCCGCCACAGAGTAGACTAGTCTCAAATAAATGTCGGTACACTTGCAACTACAATCATTCCGACGGACATTTAAATCCTATAATTTATTTTAAGCTATTTGCGATTTTTAAATTGAACATAAGACTTAAATTAAACTTGACATAATCTTTCTTTGTAGTGGCGAAGGTGATATTGTGGAAGATATCCATAATGAATAATTAAACTTGAAGTTGTCACAACCACATTTATTGAAAACCTTGAGATACTAGTTTCGGTTGCTACACCACTATTAATCTCAAACTAAAACTAAAAGTAGAGAGCCTTTAGAGAATAGCCTCTCAAGCCTCTCTTAAGTAAGGAGTAGGTTAATAACAACCTGAATTTATGAAGTTCCACGATTTTACACACTAATTTTTCCAACTCAACAAGCAGCAAAAAATGTTAGTTTCAGCAAATCCTAGCTAACTTCCCCCTACGGCTATGCCACATCACGTTAGGTTTACGCATCACGCATGCTTAAACACTAGCGTTAACGTGCAATAAATAATATGGTACGACAAAGAGATTAAAAAGATTTTATTGATTGAATTCTTAAAGAGAATACAGAATATATAATACAGTAGGCTATATTATAAAGGGTAAAGTAAATTCGTATGGCTTTTCGTGGTGGGGAGACCCTTACGGGTAGTTCCACCTCGCCGCTTTTTTAACGACTGCTTTTTTTTATATGCAACCGGGACCGACGGCTTAACGTGTCCTCCGAAACACGGGAGTGGCTCGAGAAAAATATATTGTACTTAACTGGGATCGAACCCAGGACCTTTGGCTTATCAGACCAGCGATAAGCCAACTCGGCTACGCCGACTCCAATTATAAAGGGTCATAAATAATTACGCATAAGGGAAAAAATAGCGGTGATTTGCTCAGTTTAATAAAAGATTACTGAAACGATAACGCTAATTCCAACCTGAGGGAAAAATAGTGGCGACTTGATCAGTTTGATAAAAAATTACGCTAATTCCAACCTGATGGAAGAAAATAGCAGCGATTTGCTCAGTTTTATAGAAAAAAATACGCTAACGATAACGCTCATTCCAACCTGACGGAAAAAATAGTGGCGACTTGATCAGTTTGATAAAAAATTACGCTAATTCCAACCGTGAACACTCTACACCGCAGCTTGCTCTACATGCATTAAGAGCAAGCAGAGGCATAGAGTGTCAGATTAGAATTAGCGCCAGTTTTAGCTTTATTTGCTCTGACTCTATTAATTTCGCCGTAACTTTGTCAACAACAACATAACCTCAAAACTTCTCTTTCCTCATCCTCCTTCACCTCTTTCATCTCCTCTCTCCTTCTACCTGACAAGAGAAGAAGATTGGCTTTTTCATCAACGTCATCATCATCATCATCTTCTTCTACTACATTTCTTCTCCTCCTGCATCATCTTATTTTTCTTCAACATCGTCATCGACCTGGTAATCTTCATATTTTCGCCGTTGTTTGCTGGTTTAAAACTTCCTAATGGAATCTCTAACCGGGCAGACGAGTATAACGAAGACGAAAACGAACAAGACAGAGAAAGAGAGTGAGAGGGAACGAGCAGCAAAGGCAAATCTGAAACTTCATGGAGAGAGGTAATCACTATAATCAGCTAGATGGGGAACTGGTGCTCCAAGGCGCTTCGAGGCCTGGTTAAAACAAACATCGGAACTTGTATAGTAGAGAGGATATTATACCTGGCTGGCGATTCTGAGGCTGAGGAGACGAACGGGAAAGAGGAATGCACGAAAGAATTTGAAAATCTAAAAGAAGAAGAAACACACACACAGACAGTAGAAGACGAAAAAACGGACGGCTATAACCTCAATTTTACCGGACTGTAACTGAGAGAAGAGTCTGTTTACCCTGAGGCACTCTGTACTGTTTCTAGCCGGTTCACGATACTCTCTCTAGTCCCCTACTCTCTTAACGCCCATTTCCGTTGTCTGATAGCCTTCAATTATTATTATTTATCAAATAACGAAAAAAACAAGCCATTCTAATCAAATTATAGTTGATCAGTTTTTTTTAAATGAGCATGTTTCCCACATTATGTTTGTGTGTGGGTAATGAGGTGGATGATGATATAAAAATGCCGGTCTGGTCGGGAATCGAGCCCAAGATCACCACCATTCAGGGAAGCAACGGTTGCAGATGATAATTCAAAATGGTGGGGGTAATGATGTTGTGACGTCGTTACGGGGCAATTTTCAAATTTTCAACACTCATTTTTATGGAGAATCGATAGAAAATTCATCATAATTATTGTAAAAAAGTATAAAACTAGATTTTCTACTGAAAGCAGCCTAGGAATATGCATTTTATATAAATAGACCTTGATTAATACAATATCTATCAATTATAACACTACTAATTCACATAAAACCTATGTAGTGTCCTACTTTACAAAAGGCAGCATGATGTAAAACGCAATATAATTCAATCAATCTTTGTCTAAACTGGAATTTTCACTTTCTGACATATACAGACAGAACTACTTCATCATGCAACTCCTTCATCTGAGACACAATGGGAGGACACCATTTGTACGACTGTCGTTTTGACCGACCTAATAAACAGAGGTGGTTCAGTCACATCTAGCCAGGTTAGGTTAGGTTTAGTTATGCTGCATTAGCAGTAGGTTGAACAATCTGTTAGGTCGTCCTAAAGGATACCACCCGAGACATAATAATAGGGTTTGTGAAATAGGATTGGGTTGATACTAATATTGTCAATAATGTCATCGTGTAAGGGCCGCTTTTACATCCCGTTGTATTTAGAGTTATCTAAGTGAATAAATATATCTAAATTATGAGTTTCCAATTGTCTAAATTGCTAGAGCCACAAATGTTTACCTCAGGAACGTTTATACGATTTGGGTTAAGTTCACATAAAAACTCAACTAAAAAACATGTTTGTTCAATTATTGCATCGAGTTTTTCTTATTTTGTTCATCGTTTTTAAATCCAACCCATTTCAGCTCACGTTCTACAAGCTAGGCGCCCTAACACACTGCACGAATCCCTGCAGAAACAGATGTAAACCCCGCAGTACTGTACTGACTTACTTCGAGTAGAGATGGACTTCTTTAATCAGTATACATTTCATGCAACCCGAACGGTATTACTACCGAGACCAATAGATTCCCCACTAATGTATTCAGCACTCGACATTGAAACCCCCACAATTGTGGGGGGGGGAGGCCCCCTGGCCCCCGGGCGCATTTATCTTGCATCTATCTGACCGTGTATAGCTCCTACTTCGTGACATACACATAGAAACACACACACACACACAAACATACAGACATAGATATGCCAGACAGATAGCGAGTGCGCTAAACAGATCTTGGACCCGATAATAATGTAACATCGTGTATTCTTCAATGCAGTTGTATGTTGTACTGTATCGGATAGTCACTACTGAACGAGAGAAAGAGAGAATGACGAGAAGAAAGTTGGAGAAAGAGAAGGAAGGAGAATGTGGGGAAGATGCAGCAAGTGGGGGAGTTGAAGATAACGAAGGTTAGTAAAACGGTAGAGGAGATTGAACGAATAAAGGAGATAAGATGGAGGCTGATAAGCAGAATGTGCTACACATAGAAGGGAATTTGATGATAAAGAAGGAGGGGGAGGATGGAAGAGAGATAGAAGAAGGTGGGAAGAAAGTGAAGGAGGAGATTGAACAGAAAAGGTTGAAAGAGATGATTGAGTAATATAGGAAGAATATACATAGATATAAAAAGACAAGTAATATAGATAGTTTTCACTTTCAGATAATATTCGATTTTGTAACTAATTAAAAGGCTCATCATAGAGTGAATATTGAGGATTGAAGTACTAACTTCATCTCTGTTTCGTTTTTATTATAAAAACTTGGGAATTTTATTTAAAAAAAATATTTTTCCATCATTTTTTCTCTTATTTACTTCTTCTCATTTAAAAAATATCTTCAGGGCCTTTTGACCAATAAAAATAAGTGCTGCCATTGCGTCTTGCCAGATAATAATATTGTGGTTTTATTTTTAGTAATATCATAAATATTATGTGTGGTTTTCTTTTTCGAACTGAGAGACTATGGGAATCGGAGGCTAGATTAATTCTGTTTGTATTTTTCTAAACCTAAACGATTTCAAAAGAAAAACAAAATAAATTGAAAACATTTTAGTAATGGTGTTATTTATATAATCACCTGTATGGTCGTATAGTATAATATTTATGATTGTTAGTACGTCACTGACCCAAAACTAGTGTAATAAAGAACGAAATACACGCACTCACATTCACACTCACCTAGTTTAGCTCATGATTGACGTAACTCACTCTCTCATTCTATCTCTCTCTCCCCCTGTTTTTCTCTCTCGCTTTCCCCCCATTTTCTATTGTAACAATAGCCCTCCCAAAAAAGTAAATAACAGCTATTAGAGCACAACATCACAACAGTACTCCCGTAGACCATAAGGACATGACTAATGAGTTGGCTATTAATCTACAACTATTATTATGAGACGACGCCGTTGCCGTCTTGGGCAGAGTTTTTTTTAATAGGATCATCTGCTGCTCTAATATTAGTAAAAGTAATTATAAGAATTGAGAAATTTTTAGGTTGCCTCTAATTACTAACGGAATTCCGGTAGAATAGTTAGTTACAATGACATAAGCCATATAGTTGGAGACTTGCACATGTTTTACCAAATTGGGTTTACGTTTTTCAAACGTTAACTAACTGCTGAATTAAGTAGATGTTTGAATTTGAGCTCATGTATTTAATAATTATTGAATAGGCTACAATAAGAAATGAAATGAAACGAAACTTGAAATGAAAGGAAACTTTATTTCCACATAAAAAAACAAATACAAATGTTTGATTAGATACAAAAAATAATATAGTGGAATAAGTTACAAAAAAAGTAAAATAGAATAGTACAAGACTTCCAGCTTCCTTGCTTAACGTTTTAAAAAAGCTGATAAGGATAATGTAAAGATAAAGAGAGGAAAAGATAAAGAGAGGAAAAGATCCTCTATTCTTGAAAGAAATTCTTGAATCTCTATCTATAAAAGGATGATACCCTGACTCACTCATCAACGCAGAGCCAAAACTACTAGGCCTATGAACTTGAAATTTCGTATGAACAATCCTTATAGGATTTCACCGTGCAATAAGAAAGGATTTTTCAAAATTCGCAATTCTAGGGGTGTTTTTAGGGGGTTAAAGTTTTGCCTATGCAAAGCACGGGTACATGGCTAGCTAGCTTACTGGGATCTTTTAATCATATGGAAAATAATTTGAAATTATTCGATCTGCTGTAAACGCTGTTTCGATGGACAAGCTGTTTGTGTGTTTTGAAAAACATCATTCACCTAACCTACTTTTTGTCAACAGTTTTTAATCATATGGCAGGCACCTTAGCGGCGTTATTTACGCTGTCTGGAAAGCAAAAACTTTGCATGTAGGATACCGTGCAGTCGTAGCCTTGCAGTATGAGGAAAGATATGACTGTGTATGATGAAATGTAATTATGCCGGGTTGATAACATCTGTTAACCAATGCAGCTAGAAATTTGAAATGTATTCTCAGTAGGAGAATACATTAAAAAAACGTTAAACATCAAAAAAACATTAAAATACATAAAAAATATATTAAAAAATAATAATAAAATAAAAAACCTAGCTTCTACCCTAATATTCGTGGGAGGTTTAAATTTGAAATGTTCATTGAGAGGTGGTGAGTAAGGTCTTACTGTGTAAGAAAGCAACGAAGGAGGCCTCTCTGATCAGCTGGAAGAGCCCTACGACTAACTTCTTCCCTAATATTCCTAGAAGGTTGAAATTTGAAATGTAACCTCAGTGGGAGGTGACAAATAATAAAATCAAGAATTTTTTATGAGAACGCAGCAACGCGCGTCGGGCCAGCTAGTTAGTTATTCATACAAGAGTCTAAAATTGACACAGTTTCATCATAGCAATTCAAATTCGAACCTTTTATTTATTGACAACAGTAATCAACTCAGTTTGGGGAAGTTTTAATCTGGTCAGTCAGATAATATAAGCTAGAAACTAAAAAAAATTATAAAAATTGTATTATTGTGTTATGGAATCAAGATGGATTCTTGACTATCTGTTGCTTCCAATGAATTTGAAATTCATAAATAAATAAACTCCTGGGCCCTCTTTGTAGAGGTGACCCAATGGCCAGTTAAAAAGACTCAGTATAAATTAACAGCACTTTGAGGAATTAGAAATTAATAATTTCTGTTCCTATACAGAGTGATCGTAAAGACGCGCAACCCAAAATGATAACAGTCTTAGGCCGTGGTCAGACTGCATGCGTACTCCGACGAGTAAATGGACATGCGTGCTCGCATCTGGACGTCAGAGTAAAACAAACGTTGATAAACCGGTTTGATTGGTCATAGTAGAGAAGAGTTGGTCGTACGAGGTCTTGCGCACACGCACGAGTCAGTTCTGGAAGTAAGTTTGTTTGATTTTCTTTGCGTGGTCGTCAGTGTGAAAATGAAAGTTGAGGAGTTGATTACGCTTTTGTTTGACCAAAATCCATTGTGGGACCAATCCTCAGAGGATTATCAAATAGAGATGTAAATGTGACCGCTAATCTTTCCACAGGCTTGATAAAAGTCCAAAAATTGCTTTGTTTTTAATTTTTTGTGCTGATTCTGTTTAAAATATAAAAAACGTTTCTAGTGACATCCGAAAAATTTTCTATCAGTTGTTCGTAGATCAGGAAAAAGTAGCTTGAATTCTCCTTGCGTCTCTCTTGTTAAATTAATATCATTCACCCAGCTTTCGTTTTCTTCATTAACAAACAAAATGCGCAATAACAGATTGTCTAACAATTGGTCAATGCCATTGGAGTATAAACTCGCAGGAGTAGGAAGTTTGCAATGTGACCACTCTTACTCTGACGACCTACTCGTACGACCTGCTCGCAAAACGATCTACTCGTCAGTCGCATGCAGTCTGACCACGGCCTTAGAAAGCTGAAATATTTTTGTTTCTTTAATTTCAAAGTTTATGATACAAGTTATAATTACAACTTACTTAATTACAAGTTCATAATTAGTGCTGGAAATGTCCACCATGATTCGCATCAACGTATTTTCTTACATTGCAAGCAACCTTTTTCAATGTAGCAGTACTGATAATTTGATATACAGTCTTCAATGTTTTTTCTGAGTTCATCAAGTGTATGCGGGTTGTTTGTGTACACATTATCTTTCAAATAGCCCCACAAATAAAAATCAGGAGAACTCAGACAGATCTGGTGAACGAGAAGGCCACAAACCACAAGAAATTATTGAATGATACACTGTTCATGCGTGAAACAAACCAACTGCTGTCTGGCTAACTGTCACCCGGTGGCATGATCTAGCAGTGCTGCCAAATATTGTATAAATAAACGAAAAATTCCCACATTGAAATCATACTTTACAAATGTACCTTTCATTCCTACACGGATTTAAACATTGGGTTGCGCGACTTTACGATCACTCTGTATTTGTCAGTTTGTTAAATTGTCAGTTACTTCACAATAAAATGTAAATCATTTATGTTATATTGATTATTATAAGTATTATGGATACACTCATTTTGATTTAAATTGTAATACACACCGTGAGTTATTTATTACATGTGAATACCTAGAAAATATTAAAAATGATTTATGTTATTGATTACTGTAGGTAGAAGTATGATAAATACTCTTAATTTGGTTGTAAACCTTAATTTGAAAACAGTCCCAGAGCTATTACATGTGAACATAATTATAGGAAAGCAACCATAGTAGATCAATCCTTCTTTTGACGATATATTGCAAGATGCTATGGCCTTGTATATTGAAATAATTTATTATTGTCTTCACTTTGTACAACTGATTGAATTTCTTGGGGTGTTTAATTTAACTCTATTATTTCATCCTATATTTTTTTAAATAAATTAAATTACTCAACACATTAAACAATAGATGCGTTTTGAAGCTAGCATATTTACAATCCTTCAGGTCCAGTTCTTGTTGAGGCTGGACAAGCAAACTAGCTTTCAATTTTATTGACACTCAACTTTTATTAGTTTTTTTTTTAAATTCTTTAGTACGTTTCTTTCGAAGATGTTCTCCTAAGGTGTTTTAGTTGAATTTTATGCACGGATGACTCTCGGTGACCTTCATTTTGTAATTGAATTTCCCCGTTTAAATGCTGAAAACCGTCGAGGTCGCCCGTATGAGCAGGAATTCAGCCGCAGCAACTAGAAATGCGAGTTTATTACGCGTATTTTAAATGTCTTCAAATTTTATTCGTTTAATTGACAGGTCGGTAAATATGTGCAAAAAGTGGTATTACCAGACAGTAAATACACAGCTGGTCTAGGGTATTTTTTAACAGGAATTTTACCTTCAAGGTTGAACATGGAAGATGGTGGTAAAGGAGGAGGAGGAGGAGGAGGAGGAGGAGGAGGAGGAGGAGGAGGAGGAGGAGGAAGAGGGGGAAGAGGAGGAGGAGGAGGAGGAGGAGGAGGAGGAGGGGGAAGAGGAGGAGGAGGAGGAGGAGGAGGAGGAAGAGAGGAGGAGAAGGAGGAGGCGGAGAAGAAGAAGGAGGAGGAGATAAAGATGATATAGAATACAAAGAATAATATGATGATGGAATAGGAGAAGAAGAAAAAGGATTAGGTGGAGGTGAAGAAGATGGAGAAAAATAAAGAAGATGATAGTAGAAGAAGAAAAAGAGAAAGAAGGTCTTGAAAAGGAATTTTACCTTCAAGATTGAAGATGGATGAGGAGGAGAAGGAAGAAAGAACGAGAAAGAAGGAGGAGGTGATAAAGAAAAAGGTGGAAAGTTCCATTAAGCAAGTGGAAAACTCACAGAACATAACCTAAAATTGGAATTTTTCCATTAAAAATTTCTGTAGAGAGCAATCATGGGCGTTGGCGTGCTGCATGTTTGCTTGATTGTGTTTTTTTTTTATTAAAAAAATAAATGAATAAATAATTAAAAATGGATGAATTAAAAATTTTCTTT
>OX418223.1:2163643-2234941 GCA_948455865.1 Conomelus anceps
GTTATATTTCTACTTGGGCAATTGAAAGAGTTTGTCCCTGAAAAGCACCTACGGTCCTCATATTTCGCCTATTTTCAGAGCATACTGGCATATTGCATTCTCATCTATGGGAACAGCAGCCATATCAACAGGATTTTAATTCTGCAAAAAAAAGCTATCAGAGTAATATCCAACGCTGGCTATTTGGAACATTGCCGGCCTTTGTTCAAACGGAAAAAGATACTGTCAGTCATTAATCTGTATATATTTCATACAATCCTTCATGTAAAGAAAAACCTCCATAACTATCAGCTGAGATCCGATGTTCACACTCACTTTACTAGAAACAGAAAACATATTGAGGTACCCTATCATCGTCTTACAAAATCTTTGAAATCATATGACAACTTAGGGGTTAGACTATACAACAGGCTACCTGAATTTTTGACAAATGTTTTAAGTAAGGATAGGTTCAAGATAGAACTCTATGACTGGCTGGCGCTTAGGCCATTTTATAGTGTAAACGAGTTTTTTGAATGATGCATCTAGTGTGTAGGTGATAATAATTATTGTACTGACGTTGTCGATTACCATGGTGGTTACATGACAATAAAATTTATTTATTTATCTATTGGCCCTAAAAACCGAAAAATTTAAACTTTAAACCCCCATATTTCACAAAATAATTGAAGAAAAATACGTTTTCTTACAGTAATAGGTAACATTTCAAAGCCCTAATAACATCCAATGCAACAAACTTAGAAAAAATTATGAACAAAAACCCTGCTCATAACCTTAATAGACTAGAATATTGATCTAGGATTGAGGAATAATGTGTTCACCTTATATTCCGTCCTTGTTGCACCCATTTCTCGCTGGCGGCCAACACCATTAGGCTTGTGTTGCGCTCCAGGGTGTTGAAGTACTCCTCTTCGTCCACCTCTGTTCCGTCAAGTTCCAAAACTACTTTCACTGGACCCGTTATATTGAGCTTTTCACACGCTGCAATCAAAACAGAAGCAACATGAATAATTCTCGTAGGTCCTGTTTGTAACGGTGACCGATTAGATTGGCCAGCAAAAAAGACACTGTTCTCTGCTAAAAATCACTTCCCGGTGGTTCGGAACCCACCTAAAACTATAGGTCCAACTCATCAATCACCATCATCCAACTCATTACCCACGCACAGGTCTCAGACCTATGTGGGCTTGGAAAGTTATGAATTATTGGAAAGTTATGAAAATAATCAATTAATTTTGTTTCTCATGATAGAAATATTACTAGAAGGCTGTCCGATTCAATTGGGACAATGTTCTCTGCTGTAAAAAAACATTGTTCTTTGCTATGAAACGACTTCATGGTGGTTCGAAACCCACCTAAAACTGTAGGTCCTGCTCATCAATCACCATCATCGATCATACAACTCATTACCCATGCACAGGTCTCAAACCTATGTGAGTCTCATCCTAAAAAAAAAAAAATTGAACCGGAATATCTGGAATGTGATGTAACCTATGATTGAATGGTTCTTCCTTTCCTCCTCTTTCTTCGCCTTCTCCTCCTCTTTCTTCTGCACCCTCTTCTCTCCCTTCTGATCACTCTTCTCTTCCTTCTTTCTTTTCCTTTTTTAGTAATGGCGAAGGTGATATTGTGGAAGGCATCCATAATGAATAATAAGACGAAATTGTCACAACCACATTTATTAAAACTTCTAGAAACTAGTTTCGGTTGTTACACCATTGAGTTTGATTGAGATTGATAATGGTGCAACAACTGAAACTAGTTTCTCGAAGTTTTAATAAATGTGGTTGTGACAATTTCGTCTTATTATTCATTCTTTCTTTTCTTCTTCATCTTCTCTTCTTCTAATTCGTGTTCTTTTTCTTCTCCCTCTTTTTTCTTCTTCCACTCCTTATTTTCCCTCTTTTTTCTTCTTAGTCGTTTCATTTTCTTCTCCTACTCCTTCTTTACGTTTTTCTTCTTCTCTTCCTTCCTTCTCTTTCTCCTCTTTGACGTCTTCTCCATTTTTAACCACCTCCTTATTTTTTCTTGTACTTCTCTTTCTTCTTTCCCTTAATCTACTTTTTTCTTCTCCTCATCCTCCATCTCTCTTAACACCTCCGTTTATATCTTCTCCAGGTAAAACGTTTAAAGGTAAAAGTGGGTTGGGAACCCACTTAAAACTGTAGGTCCAACTCATCAATCACTATCATCCAAACTCTAGCACTCCATGTGACAAAATATAGACTTGTGCTTGGGTCTTACGCACAGGATACCCACGCACAGGTCTCAGACCTTTGTGGGCTTCATCCTTCGAAAAAAATCATTTCTGATTCAAAAAATATATTAAATACTATATTTTGTCACATGGAGTGCTAGAGTTTGGTCGACAGAGGACGGCTTTTATTTAATTTAGGTTTTATTTAATCAACAAAAGAATATGTTGGCATAGAGATATGTATTTATCCTTTAGCTGATTCTGACTGTAGGTGCCTCTTTAGACCCAAACATCATACTATGGTCCTGAGAGCGTACCACGCAAACAAATGGTGAGGTAGTTTGTGATTGCTTTCCTCACTGAATTAGAGCCAACAGTTTTATTAGTATGCCAAGCCCACCAAAACAAATTCTGAAGGTCCATGTCCAACAGCCACCTCTCACCACTACACAGGCTTTTGTTGCTTAGGCGAGTTTGTATGATACTATCTAACATACCTCTTAGCTACTTCCTTCGTTCAAGCCATCATTCGACAAAGAGGAGTAGACCCGAAAATTGCCTCCTTTATCACACCACTCAGATTTTAAAGAAAGTTATCCAATAAATGAACTGAAGATGATTACAGTATATCCTTATATTGTTAAATAAAAATGAAAATTGATCTTATTTAAAAAGTAGACTACCTCATTGAAAGACGATAAAGGAAGAAAATTTACATGGAGAGATGTGAAGTACCGGTATTCCTTGCATTACATTCAAGAGAATCGAAGGTTGTTGGAGCGTAATTTTTAAAAGAATGAAGCAATTCGGCTTTTTACAATCATAGAAATAACTGAATACATCTATGTAAGATTGCAATAGTTACCAAAAAAACATTCAGACATATTCTATTAAATCACAATACTAAATCTTCAATTTTAAAGAAACTATTTTTGTACCTTTGTCGACAAAATCCTGCAGCGAAGAAGCAACTACGCCGAATTTTCGTTCCCGGCTACAATCCACCACTTTGAACGGAATACTTTCCATACATCCATCACCTCTATCCATTTTGTTTACCTGTAAATTCGTAATTTCGATTAATTCCCAAAAATTTCAATTCTTGTCTCAGGAGCAAAGCACACAAGGGATGCGGCAAGTATGATGACACAATTTCAACTCAGAAACTGGACCAGTAGGGATTACACCGTCTTGCACTCTTATTTATACATTCAATGAGGAAGGGGATACGTGATCTAGTTCGCCGAAACTAGCACTGTATACCAGGAAGGATCAATACTTAACCTAATTCTAGTTTCATGACAAAATGGCAGACTGACCTAAATACAGTACGATGCTATAAATAACCAAAGGAATTTATGAATAATTCTAGGAGTACATTGTGAATAATATTATAAAGACTACAAAATTTGCATAGATATATGAAGGTTACATGTTTTCCTGGTGTTTACAACATCAATAACGTCATTGATATAAAAAACACAATTACTTAGGAGGAAATACGATAAAAAATCTTTAATTTAAATAGTTCTGTGTTAAAACACGAATTTAACATAAAAACTGACTTTCACTCCCAAAAAAATCCCACGGATAAACAAATAGGCGTAGAGGTTTTCACATTTTTTTACGGAACGACGTACCTCAAAACCAAAATTTATGACAGAAACTTAATAAAACAAACTTACCTTAATTCGACTTTACTACTCTAATGTATAAAAGTATAGAATATTAGTGAAAACTTGTATAAAAGTATAGAATAAGTAAAGTCTACTGAGCATTCACTGATGAAATGGATCAATAACCTCACTTTTCGCATGCGCCATGATCCAAATTTTCAAGCCATCATCAGCAGCAGCTGATTCAAGCTATTCAAGGTCAGCTTCTGTCTGCCAAGATCACAGCCAATGCTATTTCATCGCTTTCATTCACCCGATAACCTAAATAGATGATGCAGCCACTGCCTTCGTTCAGACAATTGCTGAATTGTGGAGGGGGTTTATGGAATAGCTAGAGAGGTGTCCCGTGTCCGGGAACCCTCCCCCAGGAAGAAATTGAGAAATAAACCCTCTAAAACCCCATTTTAATTGATTTTCTAGACCTTATGTCTGGGGAAGCTTAACTCCATTTATTTCAGCGTACATTATAGGCAGCCACATGGGGGCTTGAACACCCAGAACGGAAGTAGCCCAGAGGCGTGCATGATTGTTATATAATTATTTATATAACATTATCGACCATTTCCTTTATTTCAAATTAAGTTTAATTTATCTGAGATACAGAAAAGGACATATAAATTGTGTTGCTTTCCAAACGTCTCTGTCGAATGATATGGCTAAGACATAGGAAATAGCTCAGAGGTGTGCTAGATAGTATACACACTCGCCTGTGCAGCCAGACTCTGTGTAAAGGTGAGAGTGGACTATCAAGCATAGAACTTGTCTTTGTTTCGGTGGGCTAGGCATAGATACAACTCTGTTGACTCAGTGAGGAAAGTAATCGCAACCAACTACCTCACTCCTCCCTCCAACTGGTTAAGTGTCAAGAATGGACGAATCCTTGTCCAAACTTCGTCATTTCATGTAATTGCATCACTTAGAGTGTCATTACTGTAGTTAATATCATTAATATTATACCAATGAGATCATTGTACATAATTCTTTGCTCCATGATCATTTATTACCATAATCATCAAATTACTTAGTCTATTAGTGAATTTAGGTGATGTTTTCCATAAAGAAATACTTGATGAACAATCTACTATCAAAACTGACACTGAATTTCCATTACAATTTTGTTTTTTTACTCACTTATACAGGAGGAATGCATTCCGCTTCTAAGGAGGAGCTTCATCATCCTGGGGCTGATGAATTAGATTGAGTAAACACAATTAATATTATAGTATTCACCTCGTATTCCTCGTAATATCAATTGGATGCTTTATAAACACATATAGCTTTTGCCCTGACAATTGAATGGATGAATGACCTATATTGTAAATCACTTTATTGGAATCATTTTATTGTAAATTAATGGACCAACCAATAATTGCAGACATCAAGCAGTTCCATTTTTTTTCGGAGGATGAAGCATAGGTCTGAGACTTGTCCTTGGGTAATGAGTTGGACGATGGATTTTTTCATTTCATTTAAAACGCGAATCATAAAGCTTGTGCGTCGGTAATGAGGAAGATTACAACAATTTAAAAATGTCAGAAAAAGAATCTGAAATAAAATTTGACGGATACCTTTTCTGTTGGCAAAAACAGCTTCGACATCAGATCTCCGTATTTTATTATTTATAATCACAGAAATTTCTTCAAAGTGCTTGCACAGTGCAGCATCCAATACTCGATATGTAATCACCATCACAAAATCAAACACATGCTGTGGAATGGAGGTATTCATACTGCTTCAATCTGTCATGCACCATTTCACATCATGTGTTTGATTTTGCGATGGTGGTTATACTCCAGTATTGTATGCTGCACTGAGTAGGCATCCTTATTCATAACTGACATTAGTAACTAAAAATTATAAATAATAAATTATAATTGTAATCTTAAGAACAATTAATAGAAATAATTATAATTTGATTTAATTATAATCAACTAGAGAACACAAAAATATGGGAAAATTATATAATATGTCTCCTGGCTTTTCCCCCAATTATAAAGAATACATTTTCAACTCAATATTTATAATTCACACTGATCTACAAGTGAATTAATTTGATTTGGTTCAATTTCAATTACAAAATTTTCAAAATAAATCGTTATTTTTATTGCTAAACATCAACTTTACACGGGAACATAATTACTTACTTTTAACTTAAATATAATAGACTATAAAATCGACAAAAATATGCAGACATTAATCATGAAATTCCCTTGCCAACAGCTTCGTGTACTGAACTGTATCCATCGGACCTAAAAAACAATTTTGAGGTTTAGATCACTCTGAAGGTTTATTTAATTGTGTTTTCAAGGATCATAACCATTCGATTAAATATCAGTTCATTAAAAATATATTCAAACACGTTTTCCAATATTCAAGACACATGGATTCTAGCAAAGACCATAATATAAAAATGTCTAATTTCCTCTTTCATATCAATAAACTCTTTCATAACAGCCCGATGAATCTGAATACATTTAATGATTCGTCTTTGATTCTAGCAATACGATCTGGTATTTTTGAAAACATAATATCACTCTTTTGAAGTCATCCTTGATTCATAATACGTTATTTTTTTAAATTTTCAATGTCTATACTTATCATTATTAGGAACTCTCGAAGAAAAACTCTGTAAATCAAAGAAAGATGATAAAATTTTGAATTTTGTCTGTGAATTTTGAGCAGCAAATTCATAAACAAGAATTCGGAACCCACCTAAAATTGTATGTTCACCATAACATGGCTCAAACGGCGAGGTGGAACTACCCGTAAGGATCTCCCCACCAATAAAAGCCAGTATTACGCTTAGTATTATTATCGACAAGAAAATATGTAGCATCTTATTATAAGAATATATATATAGAAAGTATATATATAAGAATGATTTTTTTAATTGCTGATGATGCACACATGAATTTGAGACTTGTGCGTGGGTAATGAGGTGAGTGATAACACATAGATGGCAGACGGAGGAGCGGGATTCGAACCCACGACCGCTGAAACAACAGTAAGCTGAATTTGCGACGCCTCAACCAACTGCGCTAAGCGGCCCGCCACTTATATATTCATAATAAGATACACTATTATAGCACAGCATACACTAGCACAGCTATTCTCTCTCTCTAAGTGACCTTGAGGCTTACTCAAGGCTTTATCAAGGGATACTTGAAAATATTTTTTATTAAAGCCTCAAGGTACGTTCATTCTTTGGACCTATGAGCTCAAGAATAAAGTCTGTAGACACTATTATTAGTGTTATTTATTATTTGCAAGCTTCGATGTTTTGTTTTATAGATATCTTCAAATTAAAATATATTAATTGGATAGTAGAATACCTGTCCATGAACGACCTTGAAGATATTCACAAACAGAACTCCAGATTCCTAGCTTTACTTACTTGAGAAGTTCATGTAACTCTTTTTTGATGCGATCGATGCGAGGAGGTCCGTGATAAACGAAAGAGGTATACAACTGTACAAGACTGGCACCAGCTTTGATTTTATCGTAAGCGTCCTGACCAGTAAACACGCCTCCAACACCAATTATTGGTATTTGACCTGAAAATTCATAAAAAAAACGATTAATAATATAGTACTAACAGAAATAATATTGTTGAAGAGCCTCAAATAATTTGATGTTGTTCTATATAACATTTTCACTCGATATCCAAACATAGATAATGATTAAAAATAAATATTACTGTTAATAATAAGCGTATGGCTTTTAATGGTGGGGAGACCCTTACGGGTAGTTCCACCTCGCCGTTTGTGCCATGTTACGGGGAACATGGTGGACCTACTATTTTAGGTGGGCTCCGAACCACCAGGTAAGTGATAATAAAGCTTATCAAGTCATTGAAGCACGGTCACCCATCCAAGCGTAGTCTTGAGCGGTCGCGACTGAACATCGCGATCACTTGAACACCACGCTCACCGCATGACCAATCACCACCCAATTTTCCTGTTGAATTCAACACTTAACTTACATATTCGTGAGACGACTATTTCGCATTGTTGGAATGCTTCCTCAGACACGGCTGGAGCCTACTGAATCGGGTTTATAAATTGTTGCAGTTATCACATTTCATGTTCTACATAGGACAAACGGACAAGACATCTACAACTACATTTAAAGAACATAAAAGAGCCATCACACACCCAAACAAGGGGAAGTGATAGCCGAGTGCCGTAGCACGTATCTGTTCAATCAGAGATAAGCTACGAAACTCCTGGGCGCTCTTTGTAAGGGTAACCGATTGGATTGGTCAGCAAAGAGACAACAGAAAATATTGATTAAATATTAATAGTGATGGGTTTGATCAATCATTTTCTTTCATAATATATAGTTATATCTCCATGAACCAGAAAATTTAAGTTTCATTTGTTAAGAGCTCTTGATTTGTCTTTTAACCATAGTTTTCAAGACGTGAAATCTTTATAAAAACCGGCTCTGCTGTAAAATCACTTCTCGGTGGTTTGATACCCATCGAAAACTGTAGGTCCAACTCATCAATAACCATCAACCAATTCATTACTCACGCACAGGTCTCAGACCTATGTGGGCTTCTTCCTCCGATAAAACACCACCTTCGCAGAACACATAATTTCAACAAACACACACAGACATCAACACTAATTTGGAAAAGCCAGATACTAACAGTATTAGAACAATATGAAATGTATAAAAACACAAAACTACTCAGAGAAAATATTCAGAGAATATTTATCCTCCAAAAGAAGGCTATCAGACTTATTGCAAATCTAAAATACAACCACCCTTGCAGAGAGGCATTTAGAGCGCTCTCTTTGCTGACTGTACCCTCCATTTACATATTCAGGGTCATCATGCATTCAGTTCAGAATAGAGTGAGCCTCAGAGTTAGTGCCGATGTCCACTCATATAACACAAGAGGAAGAGATAATTTTGCCATTGAGCCTCATAGGCGTAAACTGTTTGAAAGGAAGCCTAGCTATGCAGGATGGAAATTTTTTAACAAATTACCAGTCGCTTTGAAATTATCATCCAACAATAATAATAATACATTCAAAGTTGAACTTTTTAAATTTTTGGTAAATAAGGCATATTATTCTGTTGATGAGTTCATACTATGAGTGGCCTATTACCATTGGCTTAGTTCTACGAAATAGAAAAAATTTATGACTATTTCTAATGATAATTCTTACTCATCTTATCTGATTATTTAAATTAATTGTTGCTTATTCTATAGTTGACTCGAACTCGCCTGTTTATATTAGTTTTAGTGTATCATAAGATGGTTGGCTTAAATCCAGAATGAATTGATCTCCATTTATGAAGTAGTGATATGCATTTATAAGTAGTTCTATGTTCCAACCTAAGCTTTGTTTATTATCATTTTTGATGTATTATAAATGACGATGTTCAACTGTACTGCATTTTAAAAGTTGTACTGTATTGAATAAAATATGATTGATTGAATATGATTGATTGACAGCCTGACTCAATTATAAATGATTTTACAGACCTCACACATCCTGTTCGTTTACTTAATTTAAAATTTCCCGCTTTCTCATTACCCAATTCACTCACAACCATAACCCGTTTTCAAACCTCCTGCCGTGTCTGAGGAAGCATTCCAACAATGCGAAATGACCATCACGCGAATAAATAAGTGTTGAATTCATTAGTAAGGTTCATTTTCAATAATTATTTATAGTTAAATAATTGTTCAGAGTTGGAAAACGTCTATGAAAAGCCGTAAAACTAATGTAACGATCAAAACGAAATTAACTTTAATATTAACATTACCTAACCTAACCTAATTTTGATTTAACAGAATCACTCAATCTCTTTCCGAGGATGAAGCCCACATATGTCTGAAACCTTTGCATGGGTAATGAATTGGATGATGATGATTGATGAGTTGGACCTACAGTTTTAGGTGGGTTCCCAACCACCGGGAAGTGATTTTACAGCAGAGAACAGCAAATGTTTTGCTGGGCTATCTAATCGGTCACCGTTACAACGAGCGCCCAGGAGAATGCAGCTTATCTCTATCTGATTGAACAGATACCTGCTACGGCACTCGGCTATCACTTCCCCATTACCTTCCCATTTTCAACTTCAAATTTTATTTACATTGCATAAGTAACAGAAAAGTTGATAGATCCATCAAATTATAAAAATTCAGTAGTAAAATAATAATTAGGGGTTTCTTTGTATTAATAACATTTGGCATAAAATAAAAGACTTTCACCGTGAAATAGTCCAATAAATTAGATGAAAATGATAATGACTTTGATAACTATAGGTTGATGAAGGTGGACATACACAAATAAAAGATAAATGAATAAACCATTTACCTTTGGTAAGCTTATAAATTTGCGAAATCATTTCTGTGGACCGCTCTGTCAATGGCTGACCACTGAGACCTCCCACCTCCTGTACATGTGGCCCAACTAAGCGCTCATCACGTTCAATTGTTGTATTGCATATCACCAGCCCATCAACACGACACTAGAACGACAAAACGGGAAACAATGTGACAATACACAACAAAAGATAAAAAACACATTACAGGAAAAAATAACTTTAAACCCGTTTTAGATTGAATCAATAAACAAAATATTAAAAATTAAACAACACATTACAGACAAAAAATAACTTTATACCTGTTTTAGATTGAATCAACAAAAAACAAAATATTAAAAGTGAAACAACTCATTACAGATGAAAATAATAACTTAAATAATAATAATAATAATAATTCTTTATTTGCCATAATATAAAAAATACATCAAATCAGAATAGACAATGACAAAGCTATTCACAAATAATAAAAACAAAACAATTTCTGTAAGTACTGTATACTAGTATAGAATAAACTTTGTCAATAACATTTTTAGGCGCTGCCTGCAAAACCTAGGTTTGAGTGCTGGCAGCGAGCATCATTAACAATAGAACATAATAATAATAATAGAACATAACATTGATGAAAATAATAGAACTGCTTTAAACTGGCGTTTCGCACTTTTTTCATGAAAAGAAATGTTGAATTCTATAATGTGCCACTATTGTAACAACGGATTACAGATAAAATTTAAAAAGTAATGAAATAAGAGTTGTAAAGAAAGTTATCACTTACTATTGTAAAGAAGTAAAGAAAGTTATCACTTACTATTGTAAAGAAAGTTACTATTGTAACAACGGATTACAGATAAAATTTACAAAGTAATGAAATAAGAGTTGTAAAGAAAGTTATCACTTACTATTGTAAAGAAGTAAAGAAAGTTATCACTTACTATTGTAAAGAAAGTTACTATTGTAACAACGGATTACAGATAAAATTTACAAAGTAATGAAATAATAGTTTTAAAGAAAGTTATCACTGAATACATACCGATAAGTATACTAATTTATTTTTAAAAAGACCCTTAGTGAATAGATGTACTTGATCAACGATATGGAACTTTTGTCAGAATGACAGCAATAGTGTTATTATATATTAATTTCTCTAAGTGCTATTAATTTATACTGAGGAAAGTATTCATGCTTTAGTTTATTAATAAATTCTGTTTCTGTATATTTGTCAGTTTCTTAAATTGTCAATCATTTTTAACTAATTTACATAATATCATTTACAAATTTTTGAGCGCAACAGGCAAATCCGAGAAGAAACCAGAATGATAAATAATATTGTATATTAAATTCCTGGATTTCTTGTTCCATGACGAACTGCGTTGTTAATATTAACTTTTTCAAGTGAATTCAACGACTTGCAGTCAAATTTTTATTAAAAATAAGTAGTATTTCACTTACTTTGTAGGCCAAACGTTTTCGAGTTGTTGAAACCCATCTTCAAGGTTTCAACAACTCAAAAACGTTTGGCCTATAAAGTAAGTGAACTTATTTTTAATAAAAATTTGACTGCAAGTCGTTGAATTCACTTGAAAAAGTTAATTGTATATTATAATAGATATACAACAGAATGCAGTAGAATATACTATCTTGTTAGTCCGGTTTCACAAGATGACAAATTATCTCAAGATAACTGCAATAAATGAAAGCCAATAAAGCCGTATCGTTGGTCACATACTATATAATACATTGATGTGATAATGTTAGAGTATGGAAAGAAAGTAGATTTTTCATGTGGATTCTGAACACCAGTGTAATGGTATGCTATAGTGTAATGTTCCGTTTTGGCCGATCAGATGAGCTAATACAAATATTCCAAGATATTATAGTTCACCTGACGAGCCTGGCATCTATGTGTATCATTCACCTCATTACCCACGCACAAGTCTCGAACTCATGTGGGCATCATCAGCAATAAAAAAATTAAAAAAAAATAAGAGGAAAAAGAAAATAATACTTCTGTTTATAGTAACACACATTGTAAATAGTTTCAGTTTTTGATTAGGAAGGCCACAAAAAAATGAATCATGGAAGTCCTAAGGGATAGTTGACAATGTTGTTGTGAATGTATGTATATAGTACCATAGCCGATTCGACTGTAGGTGACTCTTCAGACCTCAACGATATGTTTTAGTCCAAAGAGCATACTACACAAACGAGGAGTGAGGTAGTTGTTGTTGTGAATAGGATTTAAAATTGAAGATAGATTTTATGTAATAATGACATGAATAAATTTACAACTAATTCTCATTTATTGCACTAGATAAGATTCACTAAATCATTCATAATTATTATTTTCACTATTATGAAGCTCTATGAATTAGCGAACAATTACCTTTTTATCTTCTAGAACCTGGACGATATCTTTCATTTCTTGCGACGAGAGATCGGGAGCTAGTTTCAATAGAAGGAGAGGGCGAGGATCCAGACCTAAATTGTCTCTTGATTTCACTAGCTCGGACAGCAGCTGTCTTAGTTGCTCTTTTTCTTGCCAATCTCTTAGGCCAGGTGTGTTTGGGCTGTGAACACAAAGTAAACTATAAATTCCTGGATTTCTTGTTCCATGACGAACTGCGTTGTTAATATTAACTTTTCATGTGAAATTTAACGACTTGCAGTCAAAACTGACATGATGATCTAGGAACCCACGCCTCTGAAGATGGATCTCATAGATTTGAAAGCGCTCGGCCTACAGATTAAGTGAGTTATACTTATTCTTAACAAATATTTGACTGCAAGTCGTTAAATTTCACATGAAAAGTTAATAGTAAACTATAAATTTTCTTTGCAGTGGGGAAGGTGATATTGCGGAAGATATCCTTAATGAATAATAATAAGACATGAATTAGTCACAACCACATTAATTGAAAATAGCGAGATACTAGCAACACGCCACTCCATCCTCCTGTCTGCTTTCCAAATCGCTTTTCTTTGTCATAACGCAGATCGCTATGGAACAAGATATCCAAAAATTGAATGATTATATTGAATACTGACAGAATATATGTGTAATATTTATAAATCTTATATTTAGAAAGAGAGCAATAATTGTTTTCAATCATTATTCACCTAGAAATATTGATGACAAGGTAATCAGCCACATGTCCAAATTTTTGAACGCCTTTGATGTAGTCTTCAATTGGTGCAGGAGAATTTTTGTTTTTCCCCAAATTGACTCCGATTATTCCTTTGTAATTATTCGATCTCAATGAATGAAGCCTGTCGTAGACCACGTCATAGCCTTCACTGTTGAAACCGTATCTGAAAAGAAAGGGAAATAATTTTCAATAGGCGCAAAAAGAGAGTTTTGCAAGCAGAATAAAATAAAATAAGAGAAGACCTACAAGATTATAATCAAAATTGAAATCAACGTGTCGTAGTTGAGTTATTCAAACACACCTTCAGATCCAGTACGTGGATGAAAATGGGATTCAGTTACTGAAACGCGTCCTATGATACTCATGTTACTGTTGTTGAGAATTCAAGTTCATTAAAATTATCATCGCGAAATGGATTATCACTGGATCAGTCCCAATAAAAAAAGAAAAGAAAACAGTATAAATAGCAGATAACTTTACTAATCTACTTTCAACTTTCAAATAGAAATAAGTGATAAATGGAAAATATATTTCATACATCATGTGAAAGTTGAGCTTTACTGTAATAAGTATCGGATGCGTTTCAAGACCTGAGTCCCATCCTCAGCGAATAGAAAATACATCCAGCGAATGTATACATACAGAGTAGTTTTTTTATGATTACGCCTTAAAGACTCTGGGTAAGCAGTTATATATTTATTTTTTTTGTTGAAGATTCAGTTATATTATACGTTAGCCAAAGCTTGAAAAAGCAAAATGTCGTGTTCGGCCTTCACTGTTCTTGTTTCATGCGCACCGATAAAAATGACAGATCCGCGACCTAGTCGACAATTATCGCTGTCAATAGCACCTTCACAGTACAAGACAAGTCCGAAAAAATGTATTCTCTGTTCGCTAAAGATGATATTCAGATGCAGAAACGCGTCCAATACTACTCACAAATGTAAGTTCTGTTTTAAATATACGTTAATAATAATTAACATGGAATTCTTTTCAATTTCTTATCCCCGCTCTATCACGAAAACCTACCTTTTGTATTTGATTATTACATTTATCAATGAAAACAATGTTTTATCTCTGCTATTTCAAGTTTTTAGTGTCTGATATAACGATTCAAGTTTAGGTTAGCTTGTGACTACGTTCAATGTAATAGAGCCTTTCCAAGGCGTGCTTAGATAAGGAAGTTTCAAGTTACGTTCATAAATACGTCCCTAGAAGTTGTACGCTCTCAAAACCAACATTTCATAGAATAATTGGAAGTATTTTTCTCACAGCAATAAAAAGCATTCCAATCATTGAATGGTCTCTGGCACAATAAGATTTATGCAAATTATCCAAAATCCAAGAGCACAGCATCAACCTAGTTTTACCAACCTATTTATTATAGCATAATTTTCGGGCAGCCGGAAAACACGTGGTTTCGGATTACCGGGTTGTGGCAGAGGCGTCACTGATCCGATCTCGACAAATCCGAATCCGAACCCGCTTAATCCGACAATTGCTTCCCCGTGCTTGTCGAAGCCTGCTGCAACACCAACTGGATTACTAAACGAAAGGTGCCAAGCAGCACTCGACTGAAAAACAACCAATGTGGCCAATCATAACTACCAAACTAAACTACACTAAATACAAACTAACAAAACTACACTAAATAGAAACCAAACAAAACTACACTAAATACAAACTAAACAAAACTAGACTATATACAAACTAAACCAAACTACACTAAATCAAAAATTCACGAAACAACAAACTACTCTACTTATTTAATCATAAATGCAATTCAGAAATAAAAGAAAATAAAATATTAACTTTCCACATGAAATAATAAGCTAAATACAGCTATTCATTTGAAAATTACAAATAAAACTTTGAAACAACTAGAATTTCTCTACTTCTTTAATCAATAAATGCAATTCAGGATTGAAAGGAAATGAAATATTGAATTTTCACATGGAATTATACGCTACAAAGAAACAATAGGTATTTTTTAAAGATTACGCCTTGAAAACTCCGGTTTTAAGGAGTATGAGACAACGACTTTCTTTGCAGTGGTGAAGGTGATAATGTGGAATATATCCATAATAAATAAAAATACTTAAAATTGTCACAACTATAATTATTGAAAATCGTGAGATTGTTACACTATCATCAATCTCAAACTAACTCTAAATAAATGTGGTTGTGACAATTTAAAGTCTCTTTATTCATTGTCATATCAACAATTATAATACAATATTACCATTTTTATACACTAATTACCACAGTTACAATTTCAATTAGTTGAGATGAGGCTTAAGTTTGATTTGAAAGGAACTCTTGTACACTATAAAAAGCTTTAAAAACTGAATATTTTTCAATTGTTTTTCAAATATTTCCATAATTTCAAGACTTTAGAAACTGCGGTAGCTTGTTGTAGAGTTTCCTACCAATATAACTAGGTTTTTGTTTGAATAAGATACTATTGTGACTCACCAAGTGATAATCTCCTCGGCCGAGGAGACTTTGTATATTTTAATCATGTACGTCAAGATTTTGGTTTACATCACTCTTTTCTTACATATAAAGTAACTTCATACACATACGAGCTGGGAACAGTTAGTAGACAAAGCCTCTTGATCAGCGGCCTACATGAATTTGACCTATTTGCTCTTTCCTTATACCTAGCAGCTTTATTTTAGAAATTAAACACCGTATCAAGGTTTTGTTGTGATGAGTTACCCCACAATACGATAGCATACATAATATGTGACAGTAAAATCCATGGTAAGCTGTAAAAAGTAACTTTTTGTCATTTAATCTAGCAAGCTGTCGCAGGACAAATACCCCAGATGAAATTTTACAACATATTTTCTCAATGTAAAGGAGTCCAAGGGTCTGGAAGCGTACAAAAAATTGAGTATTCGAAATTCACTAGTGGCTACTCTATACTTACCAAATCAACAGGATCTTTGTATTTACTTTCGGGAAGCAGTTGATACTTTGAAACAAATACTGCCAATTTATGAGATTGCTCAGGATCTAGTTTCTGTACAATTGGTAGCAGGAAATTTTCGTAATACTTTGCATTTCCTTTGTAAATACTCAAAGCTGAGAAAGCTCCAAATCCGCCAGTGCAAACTATCAGCATTTGCTTCAACTTTTTCTGAAAAAAAAGATAAAATGTGTGATAAATAGAGTAACATAGTGTTTGTAATTGAGAGATATTTCATTTATTAGGTCACTATTATTATACAGGTATATAGGTCAGATATATAAGCACTATATGATTATATAGACTACTATATATACAATATATTGATAAATTTACATTGATTTATGGTTATGATTATCATACTTGTTGTATCTATTTTGACTTTGTTTCTTTGTTAGCATAGAGGTTGAACTTTTGTTTTGTGATTTCCTTGTCTTGATTTGAGACAATCTACTGCATTCAATGAGGTTTTGTTTTGGCATTAGCTGTAAACCTCTATTATTTGTAATTTTTATGCATGTATTTGAAAAAAATAAATATAAAGATCACTATTTGATAAATAGGTAAAGTTGTGGAAATAAGTAATGATATAGATAGTTTATTCTCAAATAAATAAATAGACAAATAAACTTACAATAAAAGAACATTTCAATGTCTTACAACTATTAATAGTCGAAAGAAACAAATTCAATATAAGCTATATAAGCAATATAAAGGTCACTATTTGATATACAGGTAAAGTTGTGAAATTTTTACCTTTTTAAAGGTAATAAGATATATAGTTTATTCTCAAATAAATAAATAAAAAAATTAATTTACAATAAAAGAACATTTCAATGGCTTACAACTATTAGTGTCGAAAGAAACAAATTCAATATAAGCTATATAAACACTTGAAAAAATACAGAATTATAAATTTAAATTATTTACTAAAATAATATTTGAGAATATAGGAGAAATACAAAATAGGGAGTTTAATTGAAACAGTGATAGTCGATTATATAAACGTCTTCATGCTGTTCTTTGTCGACAAAACTCTAATGCTGAAGAAGGATTAAAAAGGAGGAAATGAAGGAGAAGTAGTGATAGTACGGTAGTAGTAGAAAAATAAGAAGATGGAGGAGGAGGAGGAAGAGAAGATGGAGGAGGAGGAGGAAGAGAAGATGGAGGATAAGGAGAAGAAGGAGGAGGAGAAGGAGGAGCAGTAGAATGAGAGAGAGAGGAGGAGGAGAATGAGAAGGAGGAGGAGAAGAAGATGGAGGAAGAGGAGGAGAAGACGGAGGAGAGGAAGGTGGTGGAGCAGTAGAATGAGGGAAGGAGGAGGAAGATGAGAAGGAGAAGAAGAAAAAGGAGTAGTGAACGAGTAAAAATGGAAAAAGAATAGTGAGAAGATGAGAAATAGAGAAGAAGGAAAGGAAAAGAAGGAGATATTCCGATTCAATTGAATCGAGCAACCCGCTACAATATCGTATTGGATGTTATATTAAAGTAGCCGTAAGGAAGGGATCTGCTCAAGTTCCTATAAAGTTGCAATAAAAATTGAATGTTTTGATTCCACCTTAAAAAAAATAAGTGATCAGTTTATATAAAAAGTTCAAATAGGAAATGAGTGAATTTATTGCCAAAAATACCATAAAAGGTAGATGAAAATAATAATATAAAAACTATATTAACGCACTTCGATCCAGCAAAACTAAGCTTGAACGCTGAGCCGACCACTAAGTAATTAAAAATAGAAAAATAATTACAAAAATAAATAAAAAGCGATAAGAGCAATAATAATATTTCCATGTTATGAACAGAAATACTAGCCTAATCAAATTAGGTCTTGAATTTTTGTCATTCTTTGTTTAATGCTTCCTGGGTTGACGACTTATTAGGCTATTGTCATTTTACGAGTTTTATTGTCTTTTTTTCGATTTTTATTGTCTTTGTCGACTTTTTATTGTCTTTGGACCTGCCACATTTTACGAGTTGATAAACAAGTTCTTGATACTTCTTTTTTAGTGATGAACATAACTTATTATGTTATCAGATATTAAAATGACTACTACTTTATATACCGATTAAAAGTTCAGTTCCTTGTTATTTATTTGTGGTCTTTTTTCAACAATTTTCTTCAAATTATAACAAATGAACTAAATATTTGTAATGTACTTATAAATTTTATTTTTTTTAGGTTGATAATTGTAGGACAACTGAATTTCTCTCAATGGGGTTTATTTTGAAGATGAAGCCAACATAAGTATGAGACCTGTGCGAGGGTAATGAGTTGGATGATGATGATGATTGATGAGTTGCACCTACAGTTTTTGTTGGGTTTCCAACCACCGGGAAGTGATTTTCAAATTGAAATTTCACAGCAGAGAACACAGTTTTTTTTTTGCTGGCCAATCCAATCGGTCACCCTTACAAAGAGGGCCCAGGACGGCTTCTATGAAGATATGTTTTCTCTTCCAAATAGATTTCTTCTCTTCTAAAATATAAAAATGATACCGGTACTGATCAATTGGCAAAGGCCGATCAATGACAAGGAGGTCAATTGCATCAATGACTGTCAATAAGAAGTTGAACGAACTAGTAAATCTATTTCCCAACTCACCACAGCCAATTCAATCTGTTTGGCCTTGTTCATTTTCAATTTAATCTATCGACAATGCATCATTGCTTACGGTATACAACCACTCCTCATGAATTCAGCCCCTGAAATAAAACAGACATGAACATGAATTGTTTGATAGTATCGTTTGAAATAGTCAAGTTCAATTCCAGAAACAATATTGATGAGTTAATGGAAGCCTTATCGTTTACCGTTGAATAAAGTTTTACTTAAAACTAAGGCGTTTGTTTGGTATATTCAAATTTTTGAACGTCTATGAATTTGAGTAGACCAATCAGATGCCTTACTTTCCGATAAAATTCCATTAACTGATAATCGATAAGGCTCCCATGAACCATTGTAATTATTGGGAGTTTAACTGAGGTTACAAAAAACATGCCAAACATTAAAATAAGAAAATATTCAAATTTTTTAGTATTGTTGATATTGAGTGTTCTACTATAATTCAAGAACATTATTAATTCCTCGAAAATAAACGTAGCCTATAAACATTATTTTGTAGTTTTATTTAGTAACAAAAACTTTAAAAAACATTTTTAAGTGGAAATTACGACTCACGTTATGGCGTGACGGCCGTTTCTCTCTGTTGTCAAGAGCATCGTCAGACGACCCACAGTACACTCAAATTATTATTTAAATATATTATTAATTATTTATTTAGTATCTCAATTTATTATTATTTTTGACATAGCTCATGATTGTCTTAATAGGGAAGTGATAGCCGCGAGCCGTAGCAGGTATCTGCTCAATCAGATAGAGATAAGCTGCGTTCTCGTAGGTCCTGTTCGTAACGGTGACCGATTAGATTAGCCAGCAAAAAAGACACTGTTCTCTGCTGAAAATCACTTCCCGGTGGTTCGGAACCCACCTAAAACTGTAGGTTCAACTCATCAACCACCATCATCCAACTCATTACCAGGTCTCACCACACAGGTCTCAGACCTAAGTGGGCTTCATCTTCAATAAAAAAAAAAAAATAGTGACGTCTTGATTTATTCTTATTTATTTTATTTTAGTGTATGTATTTGTGAGGAAATGAGTATTGTGAGTATTTGTGAGGTATGTATTGCAGTTAGTACAATTTAAGCGACAGTCGCCTAATAATAATAATTCAATTACAAGTTAGACATGCGTGTAATTACAAGACACACATTGACAATACATTATTGGTATTATTATTTTTAATCAATCAATAATAATATCTTAAGTAGATTCTGTTAGTAATCTGCAGAGTGCAGTAATGTCCTTAAAACACTGTCTGTTAACAATTCTAGCTAGCACTGCTTAAAATCCATTATATAAAAAAGTATAGCAGGTTAATGCCCGGTTTCTAAGCTGTTCAGTAAATGATTCAGTAGCAATTGATTCAATAGTAGCCCTAAGGATTGTTTCACACACACCCGCCAGACAGGTAACTGGTGTCGCTTACCTGACATAATTACATTATTGTATCTAAAAAATCGGACAAGTGTGAAGCGTTCCATATGATAAAATGTTCCTACAGCTGGGTAAACAACACCGGTTACCTGACTGCCGGGTATATAAGTGAAACAAGCCTTAGGGCCGCTATTGATTCAATAGTTACTGAATGATTTACTGTACGACTGAAAAACCGGGCAAAGAAGTAATAATAATAAAGTATTATCTGGCTGGCTCAGGTCTGGTATCAGAGTTACGAGATCGCACCTGAACAAGTTTAGGTTCTCAGACGTGACTTCATTTTTTTTAAGCAATCGCGACCGACAGAATAAAGTGTCCTCCGAAGTATTGAAGTGGCCTTAGGAAAAATATTTTCGGTTAGACCGGGGATCGAACCCAAGACCGTTGAGTTAGCAAGCCAAAGCTTACCCACTCGGCTAGCTACGGCCATTCCACAAAAATATGGTAAACATGTTATACAGGCAATTGAAAAAGGTAAAATAAGATTCAGTTAAAATAGCTAGATGGGCTGAAAACAGTATTATTATTCTTGATAACTAGAAAGTGGATAGTCTGTCAGTAATTCAGCTTTTTCTTCGGCAATAATTGAGATCTAAACATCCTAGTAAAATCTCTTTTTAGGCACTGTGCTTCCTGCCTCCGCCTCAAGAAAGAAAACATTCAATTTTTTTTTATTTTCAATAGTTTTGCATTTCGTGCAATTAGTGAAAATATCTACTTAGAATCTTTTAAAACGTAGGATGGAAAGGTGAATTACTTTGCGTGGAATTCAGTAGTCAATTTGAAAGAGGTAAGTTGAAGAGTATAGTGCTAAGTTGAAGGTACCTATAGAAAATTGAATGAGTTAAAAGTTATAGCCAATATTTGAGAGGTAGGTTTCAGGTACAGATCGTTTCACGGTGCGTGGCGTCTCGATGGAGCATGCGCGCTGAGCGCTTTCTCCCACTACTGTACCTGCTGCCTCGCAGTACAGTCAAGTTCAAATATTCCCTAAGTCCGCTAACGCTAAAAAGTCCAGTAGTGAGTGTATTTGACGCGACTGTACTTGATGGCTTGAGGGGAAGCGTGGTGGGAAAGACTTTCTGTCTCTCTCGCACTGCCTCCCCTGCCACCAGCGAGACGCCATGCACCGTGAAACGGTCTGTATCTGAAATGCAGTTCTGATTGCTGGTCTCAATAACCTGTGTATAAATTACCTCCTTGCCTATTAATAAGTAATTTTACTTTTACACTGACCAATGATACTGGTTCACGCCTGCTCCAAGGAGTTCTACTGCATGATTAAGAAATAATGGAATATTTTTATTCATTGAAATAGTGACTTAACAGTTACCGCATGATCAAATATTTTATTATTAGATTATTTGTATGTTCAAGTTATATTTATCAGTATGGACTTTAGTACTTACCAGCAGTCAAATAAATGTTGTGGAGGCGTTCTAACCTAACTGTTCAACAAACATCAATCATGTGTGAAATGAAAGTGAACACTGAATGACTGAAAACTAAACACTGAAGAGCTTTTTGTGTCAGCTGTTTACTAACTTGCCCTTGTGATCAGCTGGGTGAACTTGACTGTGAGCATCGATGTGAAAACATCGATCACGTCCATCGATATGGTAAAAAGATCGATCATCAAATATCTATGTTTAATGGGTTGATTACATTGGGATAGTTACTCGCTAAAGCTGGGCATTCACGTTCCAATTTGCAGTACCACTTGCAGTCCAACCTTCAAGGTTGGATCCGAAAACGGAACGTGAATGGGCTTGTTGGATGGTTGGAATTGTAGATGGACCACTAGAGGGACGACTTACGAATGTCGACGGTGTTGGAGCGTGTGTGGGGCAGTCGGATCAAAGTCGTCCATCTTATCTCAGTCAGTGCATGACCTTCGGGTAAGTTCGGGCAACATCGGGCAACTTCGGTTACATTTTTCGGCTCAAGAGCGACGTTCACAGCTGATTAGGAATAAAGTTGGATTGTAAGTAGAAGCGTGAGTGGAGTCGACTATCCATCTAGCAGTACTGCAAGTGGTACTGCAAGTTGGAACGTGAATGCCCAGCTTAAGCGAGTAGCGAGTAGGACGTTACTGACCGACCGTGCTACAGCAGCTCAGCATACCAAGCCAAATTATATTAAAAAAATTATTTCTAGAATCACCCCCATACTATGGAATTTCTAAGACAATAAATAATATTGCAACACAAAATTAAAAGATGAAGTTTACCAACAATTATTCAATGAAATTTCATCAAAACAATATACAATATATCTCATCTGAAGTGTTATGCTGGCAGCCTGCGTGATTAAGTATCGGATTTGGTCACAATAATATTGTATTTTGGTGTTGGCTACTCTTCCAGCGAGTACAAATGTGACCAAATTCAAAGTTGAGAGCCTGTCTACTTTGAATTATTATTGAATTATTTTTGTACTCTCTGGCAGAGTAGCCAACACCAAAATACAATATTATTGTGGCCAAAGCCGATACTTGATCACGCAGGCTGCCAGCATTTCACTTCAGATGAGATATATTGTATATTGTTTTGATGAAATTTCATTGAATAATTGTTAGGAAACTTCATCTTTTAATTTTGTGTTGCGATATTATTTATTATCTTAGAAATTCCATAGTATGGGGGTGATTCTAGAAATATTTTTTTAAATATAATTTGGCTTTGTATGCTGAGCTGCTGTAGCACGGTCGGTTAGTAACGTCCTACTCGCTACTCGCTTAGCGAGTAACTATCCCAATGTAATCAACCCTTTACGGATGATTACCTGGCGGAGAACAAGGCGAGAGAAGTCAGAGAAGACAAATTAATAAATGAAAAAATAAATAAACAAATAAATTAATAAATTAATTAATAGAAAGATAAATAAATAATTAAATAAAATAAATAAACAATATCCAAGATTCAGTGACTGCAGGGTTTTTTTTGCCATTTGATGATGCAAAATTTAATTTTCAGAATTGAATTATCTACATTTGACATTGGAAAAAAATTGTTGATTTATTTTGCTTTTACGGGACATCTTGAGTCAATAATTTGATAGTCTTCCTTGATGAATTCTCGCATCAGAGGCTAAATACGCACTGGTTTATTTATAATAAACAAAACATTAATTTTACCAAATTATGAATTTATTAAGGCACAAATATTAACATTTTACTTTAGTAACAGCACTTTGTGAACAATAAACAACACCTTTTTTGTCAAGCAGAAAACTGATGGCAGCTGCAAGCGGTCACATGACCAATTTCCAATTGGCCCCATTGCATTTGTCTGTGCTTATTTCTCACAGCTTGATACATTTGTCGGTTTCTGCTTCTAAGGTTACATTTTAGCATTGAAAAAGTATAAGAAAAGTCTAGTTTTGCTTCTAACTGATTCTTCCATTACATGCGGCTGATTGAGCTGAAAAAAATGATGTAAATATCTTAAAATTTGAATAATGTAATTTGACGGTTTTTGCTTCTAGACCCCTCATATCAAACTTGAAAACACATGACTCTTGAAACACTTGAAAAAAGTGCGAGCAAATAATGATCAATAAATCCAGGTGATGATTATCAACATGTGTATGAGAATACCACGTGAGAACCGTCCTTGATCACTCGCTCGCAACGTGTAATTGGGGTATTAGTTGAGTTGTTTGTCTTGGGCAGAAGTTCCAATACATGTCAATATTAATTTTTCTCTAGGAAGCAGTCTTCATCCGTTTACTTCATCAGTTTATCACGACAAATAACAATATCATACACATTCTATCAACCGAAATATTTTCATATAGGCTATTGAATGAAAACTATTGAATGAAAACATAGCAATCATGGAAGTTGGAGGTTAGTGCATGGTATAGCTTCTATATACCTCTTTCTCATTAATTTCCCATAGACTTTCCAAAATAATTAATTTGAAATTGGATTAACATTTTAGTAGATACTTGTAACATTTACAAGAAGCTAAGAAGTTTACAATATATATTTTATTCTAAAAATTAAATATTCTATTTTATGTACAGTACACAATATCTATTCATTTATTTATTATTACGCCAAAATTACAATGAATGATGCAACAGAATCAAGTCCAAAACTGCTCTCAAATTTGTGAATAAGATATATATTGTCCAAAACATTGAGCTTAATTCACACTAAAGATTTAGATTTACTAAACTTTACTCGAAAAAAATTTAACGATTCTTTTTCACTTAAAAGCGATTAATTTGAAAGTTCACTCGAAACGAACACAAAAAACAGTCAAAAATAGTAAATAATACTAAATTTTGATAAAAACTTCGAGCAGAAAAATACTATTTTATTGCTATGGAAATTGATTCTAATATATGGCAATATGCAAGAGCTAATATTTATACAGAATAGCTAGATAATTGATTTCGAATTACCTTTAAAGCTGAAGAATAAAAAGCTAAAGCTAAAGGATAAAAAGCTAAGGATAAAAAGCTAAAAGCTAAAGGATATTTCCATGACGAACTACTTGATTTACAGTCTTATATCAAAACTGACACTGTATCTCAATTTAATATAATATTGTCTTTACTCTGAGATATAGAGGCCGACAAAGGTTTTTTTCAGAAGTGAAATGTTCCCTCCAGTATCTCCAATATAGGTGAGTAAAGACAATGCATTAAATTGAAATACAGTGTCAGTTTTGATATTAGACTGTAGTATAAGCTGAAGACCTCCGCTATAACAGACAATGACAAGTCAACTCACACAAAATAATCAAAGAATACAACTAAAAAAATTGTATTAGCGCCAGAAATTGAACAATAGATATCCATATTACCGGGAGCAAATAATAATGAAATTTATTTCGCCAAAATACAAAAATACAAATCAGTCATTAATTTAAAAAAATTGGAATTAATAATATTGTGAACATTAATTTTTAGCAAATTTAGCAAACTAATTGTTTGATTGGAATAGAAAATATTCCATTCAATTCCACAAGAAATAAAAAATTATTAAAAGTTTAAAATAATTAATCGGTGAGATCAATTACTCCTAAAACCGAAAAATGAAAACTGACTCCCATATTTCACAAAATAATTCATACAATATGTCAATTTAAAAAAAAGTCAAATTTAAATAAATTTGTTGTAAAATTAAAAAAAAAATCAAATAAAAATAAGTTCAATTTTTAAAAAATTTATAAGAAAATTGAAAGAATATTTGACAAAGATAGCTTTCTATAATATAGAAGGACTTTTTTCCCATGCTGCTAATTGACTTTAAAATATTGTATTTATTAGATGTAGTAACTTTAACTCTAATAGTTATAATATTAGTAGGTTATATTTTAAATAGTAGTCTAGCAGTTGTTAAACTCTTAAAACATTCTATTTATATATTTACTAAAATATATTTTATACTCAATTCAATGTACAAAATTGTTTATAAAATGAATACGGTAACAAATAATGAAATGAAATGAAAGTCCAGTTTTTTCAGACTATGGCGTCTTCGACAACGGTGAAAGGAAGAAGCCTGACTACCAACTATCTAATGATTCCTTCGAAAAAGATGTCATTTATCATGCTCTGAAAGAGTCAGTGGATCATTTAAAGATTCTAGGAGGCACGCTTCCTTTCAATTCTTTCAATTGGAGTCTTGTTCAGCAAGACTTTACCCATAAATTACATGTCTACACGGGGAAATCTTGGCAATTGTACCCCAAGTATCATGAATATGAGATGAGTCATTTGTGGAAAATGCAGAAAGAAAGGTACTTGCATGGTTACTTCAGTTTATTATTTTTATTTATTTACTTGTGTTTGTCCCATGCTTTTCAACTGGATAGAAGGTAGACTTTTCTAATTAAACTTGTACTTTATTTATTTAAAGCAAGTTTGAAGTAACTGACAATTTAACTGACAATTTTTCATCCCCTTCTCCTTTTCTCCTCCTTCTTCATCTTATTTTTCTTGACCTTCTTTCTTTAATTGGGGAAGTGATAGCCGAGAGTGCCGTAGAAGGTATCTGTTCAATCAGAGATAAGCTACGAAACTCCTGGGCCATCTATGTAACGGTGACCGATTGGATTGGCCAGCAATAAAGACACTGTTCTCTGCTGTAAAATCACTTCCCGGTTGTTCGGAACCCATCTAAAACTGTAGGTCCAACTCATCAATCACCATCATCCAATTCATTAACCACGCACAGTTCTCAGGCCTTTGTGGGCTTCATCCTCCGAAAAAAATCTTTCATCCTACTTCCTCTTCTCCTCTTCACCTTCCAACTCTTCTTTCTTCCTTTTCACCTTTCCCACCTCCCTTTTCACCCTCTTCCTTTCCCTTATTCTTTTTATTTTCTCCTCCTTTTTCTTCTCTTTTTTCCATCTTCTTCATTTCTCCTCCTCCTTCAATGCATTATTCTCACACATTTATTTATTATTCTAGCTTTGATAAATTTATTAGTGGATGTCTTGTCGATCATGCAATTCTGCAATCTCCTTAATTATTTATCGATAGTATACGTTCTAGTGTATTCTTGTACTATTGTACTCTGTACTAGGCCTATGTATACGTTTTTGTAAAGAAAGAAAGTTGAATTCCATTATTATTTATTTTGCTATTAACTTCAATGAATTTAATCATTTACTAGATCTGTTTGTTAATCATGTCAATATAATAATCATAAAAAATGAAATAAATTCAAATTCAAATTTATTGAAAAAACAGAGTACTTAGCATGAAAACTCAAATTTTTAACATTATAAAAATTTTTGGTTGATGTCAATGATATGAAAAGTGAAAAAAAACAAGAATAGAAAACACAATTATGAAAGCACCATAATAAAAAATTGTTTGAACATAATAAAAACCTTTGGATAATGTCAATGATATGAAAAGTTTTAATACAAGAATAGAAGACAAAGAAAAAAGAAAACAAATGAAAGCCCCGAGAAAACCTTTGTGGGGCATGAGAAAAAAATGACCTTAAACAGAACTGAAACACAATAAGATGGCAAAAATAACTAGAAATAAGTTTTTAGAGCTGCAGCCGAGTAGCCCTGATAATTAGGGCTTTATTTTAATTTTACCCTTTAAATTCAATTGATTCCAATCTAGCACTGCAGGAGAGACGGAGTGACGAACAAATATACTGAATAATTAATTTTAACCATGATAATTTACAACTTTACTACCAACGTTCATTTGCAGGTACTTTCTTGAGAATGTTTTGAAATTAACTGTGAGTGAACTGGAAACTAAAGATGATTTTGCCGCCAAACATTTGAATGCAGCTCTGAGTGATTTCGAAAATATTGATAATTTTAAATTACTCATAGAAACGAGGCGCACCGATTTAAGGCAAACAGCCAGTGAATTGCAGGCTGATATACGAGGATTATGTCTGAAAAATAAGGAAATGGAGACCTTTGAAGACGACATAACATTTGAGGTATATTAGTGTACTGTAGTTTTCATATAACTTGGCAGCAGTATGCTGGGTTCAGATGTAGCATGTCCCATCTACTACACGCTGCCAAGTTATATGAAAATTACTGTAAGTAGCTTAGAGGTGTGCTAGATAGTATACACACTCACCTGTGCAGCCAAACCCTTAGGAGTGGTCTGATAAGTATAGAGCTTCATAATTATTTGCTCCGTTGGGCTTGAAATAGATAGATATGACAGCGTCCACTGACCTCCTATAGAAGGGGTATCCGGATTTGTCAAAGTTATTATGTTCTACTAAAAGAAGTCCTGCTATCATATGAGATAAATGATAAATGAATTGATATGTAATGTAAATTAAATACATTATAATTCTGAAATCGTCATTGTATGATTTGTATTGGCGTAGTGATTAATATACTCCGAAATGAAGTAAAAACCAAATTCTTGTGATTCTTTTTTCAACTCATCTAGATATAACACTGTTAGCTCAGTGAGGAAGTAATCGCAGCCTACTTCACTCCTCGTTTGCGTAGTACTTCAGACTAAAACTTAATGTTGAGGTCTGAAGAGTCATCCACAGTTAAAATCGGCTATGGTTCTATACATATACAGAGTGGGGCAGAGTAATGAGCGATTTTGAAAAGGTTGTCTAAAAAACAATTTCAATTTAAATTGTTTATATTTACCACCTTAAAATAGCATTAATGGATATTAAGTAATGTTTTCTAATTTTTAAAAATGACACTAGTAAGATCATGTCCATTAAGGCGTTCAAATTCTTCCAAGCGAGCTGTGACGCACCCAAGGGGGGGGGTGCTCAAGCACCCCCTGAAGCCAATTTCTATACAAAGATATAAAAAACACTTATTTGAAAACTGAAAGTTTTAATGAAAATAGAAAATTGAGTGATTCTCAACTTTAATTAAAAATAAAAGATATATTCTCTAATCTGATTAAAGAATTCAGTATTGTTCAAATGGAGGCTTGCTATCCTTATTAATCGCAAGGCAGTTGCCAATCACACTATCAAAGAAAACAGACTCAATGGAATAGCAAGTTTAAATATCCATAGAGAAAAAGAAGTTCACCTGGAGCAGTTTATCAACGTTCTCTTGAGCAAAAGATCCAGAAAATTGAATTTCGTGTTGTGAAACTCTTAGTCTTAATATAAAGCCGCGTCTCCACCAACCGAACATGTCTGCCGAACATTGTTGGCGAATACAAAAAACAGGCAAACATTAAACATATGGGTCACCGAACATGTTCGTGAGTTCAATTTAAATGTTCGGTCTGTGAGCGAACAGTGACGACCAACAACAGGTTCCCGCCACTATTCCCACCACACCGATCACAATGTTCGAGAAGGCGTCTACACCGAACCAACTCCAAAAAATGTTCGGCGATATCAGCTGATTCCAGCGAACACTGTTCGCCGAGCATGTTCGGTTGGTGGAGACGCGGCTTAAAACGTCGAAAAATAAAAAAACACATACAACACATATCACGAACCGAGTGTACGAATGCAGGACAGACTTGTCAGTCGGCGCGAGAGTGTTACCCGTCCTTTAATTCGAATATTCGGTTCGTGATGTGTTGTTTGTATTTTTTATTCTTCGACGTTTTATATTACGACGAATCGCCGAGTCAGCGATGATACAATAACATCTACAACCACCTTATAATAGAAGGGTTGAAACCGGTAATGAATATAATAATTGGATACCAAAACGCAGGTATTTAAACTTTTTTATATAAAAAATACTCTGTTCTGCTGTAGTTTTACTTCTTGGTGGTTCGGAACCCACCTAAAACTGTAGGCACACATCATCAATCGCCATATCACTTATTATCCACGCGGGTCTAAGACTGTGGGATTCATCCTAAAATAAATAAATAATTATGATGTTGAAGATCGTCCATCTTGTTTCCACTAATATGTATTATAAACTTAAAAACACTTTTAAATGGAAATTGACTCACGTTATGGCGTGACGGCCGTTTCGCTCTGTTGTCTAGAGCATCATCAGACGACCCACAGTACACTGATTCAAGGCATGAGTTTGAGGGTTATCCTCAGGTTGATAACCCTCAAACTCATGCCTTGAATCAGTGTACTGTGGGTCGTCTGATGATGCTCTAGACAACAGAGCGAAACGGCCGTCACGCCATAACGTGAGTCAATTTCCATTTAAAAGTGTTTTTTAAGTTTTTAATAAATAATTGATGTATTTTTTTCAACAGGACGAGATTATTCTAGATGAAACAATCGTGTGTAAAGCGAAAGAAAGATATGTCGAGGCATGGGAGAAGGCGCGTATATTTCAGAACCGGATGCAGCTAACAGCAAAGGAAGAAAGCATGAAGGATGCCATAAGGAGACAGTTGAAATACTCAAACTTACTTGCCAGAGCCAATGAAGGCATGAGTGCTTTTAGAATGTCAGAGGCATCGGTATGTGAAATATTTATTATTATTTTTTATTTTGTTGCTGATGATGTCCATATTGGTCTGAAGACTTGTGCGTGGGTAATGATGTGAATGATGAGAAATATCCATGGCTGAATGAGATTCGAAGAATGAAGGAAACGAAGCCAGCTAGAGTCTCATCTTATCTCAGACTAGCACTCCAACCAACTGCGCTACCAGAGCTTAGTTAGTACTCCTAGTAAGTTAGTTAGTTGTCCTTAGTTAGTTGTCCTTAGTTAGTTATTCTTAGTAAATAGCCTACTAACAAAAAGGTGTTTTGCATAGAGCAATCAATACTCAATACTTCATGTCATGAAATACTTGAAAAAAGTTTATATAAACTAAACAAAGGTCCAAGATGCTTTGTCAGAGAGTTGAAGATGACTAAATTCAGCAAGTAGCTCTTTCTATAATTATTATTATTATTTTATTTCGTCATGTGAAACTGTGTTATTTTCATGAGCACAGCTCTTACAGTGTATGACATGTCAATGTATTAATCCTAATCCATATCAGTTGTTAGATCACAATTATTCACTAGAATAGATAATTAGAGAATTATTCACTCATTCAGGAATTTGTAGAGCCTTCATTTATTTTGTTATTTTTATATAAAATTTTATTCATCTTTCATAACAAAGAAACACATCAACATCAGAAACATAAAAAATACATCTGAAATATACAAAATTGAATACTAAATTGATGCAGAAGTTATACAATAGTTCTATTCAATGGAAAGAGAAAAATTGTAATATGGTTTTGCATGGAGCTACCAATACTTTTTGGGCTTCTCGTAATCACTGAAATAATGAAAAAGGTTTATATAAACATAAGTCCGGAAATGCTTCGTTACAGAGTTGAAGATGGCGAAAGATGAAAACTAGCCCCATTAATTTACTTATTCAGAAATTTGTAGTGCCTTCAATTTACTTGTAGTTCTTGGGTTTCTTGTTCCATAACGATCTGCGTTGTTAATATTGACTTTTTATTGTAAATTTAACGACTTGCAGTCAATTTTAATTGAGAATAAAAAATATTTCTACTCACTCAGGACAAATGACTCGGAAACATTTAGCCTGAGTGATAAATGAATTTTATTTATCCAAAATTAAAAATTGACTGCAATAAAATTATTCAATAATAGTGTTCACATAAGAGGATGAAAGACAACATACGACTATTAGCCCAGGCAATGAATGTTTTGTGTCGTAACAAATTAGGGGAAAGCTGAATTTTTGCAGGATGTTAGTATACATAGTACTTACTCAAAAAAACCAAAGTCCCGACCCCCACTTTGCTTCCCCCGCTTGCTTCCTCCACCACCCCCCTATCAACATTGCAAGAGCAGTACTTCCGTTAAAGGCTTATAACTCGGAAACTAATTAGGGTATCGTTGTGATTCTCATCTCATTTAATACTTAAAACTATTCTCTAAAAAATATGTCATATACATTTTCTATGTAGATGGCCTAGTTTTTCAGTAAAAAAATAGTTTATAGAAAAAAATGTCACCACGAACCACAAAAATCAACTTCAACTGATCATATCTTTTTTAATATCGCGTTATTGGTTGTGCCGTTCCTTACAAAACTTATAGATAATTTAATAAGCTTTAAAATGATGTGTCTATTGATTACTATAGTTCAAGTTATGGCGTCATAGTGAGTGATGAAATAGTAGCGGACACCACGTCGCCGAACCCTACAGCACTCGCATGGCGCTTGGCTATCCAGCCCAATCCAATAAATAAATATTGTCAGACAAGCAAGACTATATATGCCAATCAATAGTTCACGTTTAAAAGTACATTTTCCGAAAAGTCCCCAAAAATCCCCCCTCAACGTTTCCCCCAAGCCCCCTCAAAGTTGAAAATGTTTCTAATTATTGGAAATTCGATATCTCTGTAACTAACTATCGAACAGAGTTGATACTTCTTCCATAATATCAGTCATATAATGTTCTGCAATAAATGTGCTGTTCACTTTGCCGGTAAACCTGATAGTTTCTTTTAAAAAAATTGAAATATCTTCAAAAGAGAATTCTATCAACTAGATTTTTCATTATTTAGGGGGACATTTTTGTATGTCATTTTACAGAAAATAGCGTTAAATAGATATTTCAATTTTTATAAAAAAACTATCAGGTTATATATGGCATATATAGTCTTGCTTGTCTGACAATATTTATTTATTGGATTGGGCTGGATAGCCAAGCGCCATGCGAGTGCTGTAGGGTTCGGCGACGTGGTGTCCGCTACTATTTCATCACTCACTATGACGCCATAACTTGAACTATAGTAATCAATAGACACATCATTTTAAAGCTTATTAAATTATCTATAAGTTTTGTAAGGAACGTCACAACCAATAACGCGATATTAAAATAGATATGATCAGTTGAAGTTTATTTTTGTGGTTCGTGGTGACATTTTTTTTCTATAAACTATTTTTTTACTGAAAAACTAGGCCTTAATTAGTTTCCGAGTTATAAGCCTTTAACGGAAGTACTGCTCTTGCAATGTTGATAGGGGGGTGGTGGGGGAAGCAAGCGGGGTGGGGGTCGGGACTTTGGTTTTTTTGAGTAAGTACTATGTATACTAACATCCTGCAAAAATTCAGCTTTCCCCTAATTTGTTACGACAATGGTCATTTTTTTGCATTCATTGCCTGGGCTATATCATACATCAACATACATCTAACATGAGTAAAAATTTTATTAGAAAATGAGGACTTTTGCGAATACAATATGTGGGATGATATTTGAAGGATTTTTTATTCAGAAATGTGTTCTATTTTACCATATTCTGGGTGTGTACACATTTCGTTAGATGAAATCCAATTTTCTATGTCTGTGTTGTTATTTTTCTAATGGTTCACAGAAATTGAAAATAGAATTTGAAAGATGGTCAGAACGATACAATAAGGAAATAGAAGAATTGGAATTGGAACTTCTTAGAATCAATAGCGAAAAGGAAAGTACCGAAAATGAATTGAGAGCGTTGGCAATGAAAGTGAGCAAATAAAGAAAAAAAATACTTATATTATTCCTTAGATTTTTATATTAAAATATCATTTTTGAAATTATTTTTAAAGATATAGCGTCTTGATTGTAATCAACTTATTTGACTACTTCTGTATGTAGGCCTATTAATAAGTTAGGAGTTTCCAAAAAATCATATTTCCAACAGTGATTTTTTTTAAATATAACTGATGAATTTTATACGACTCAAGGATATTTGTTAGGAGGTAACTGAATAAATTTTCAAAGATTGTTATATTTCGATTAAACCTAGATTTGAAGTCTATTGCCAGGAATTTATCGAATATAAAATCATTGTTTTGTATTTGAGTTCAGTTTAAAGTATACGAGTTAAGCATATTTAAGCTTAATTTTACAGTTGTTTGATTAATAAAAATTCATCAAAGTGACAGCTTTAAATCAAAACAAATTTGAGAGTTAAAAAATTGACACATTTTTCTTAAACTATTAGTGATTTAGGCCTCATATTTATCATATTGAAGTTTTATTTCTGCCACATTATTTCTCATTATATATTGAAATTTAATTTGTGAGCTTTTCTTCACAGTATCAAGAGGAAAGCGATGGAATTGGCGAGTTTAGAGAGTTTCTGAATAAAGTTGGATATGAAAAACGGTCAATATTGGAGCAAAAGGATGCAGTTTCTAAAATAAAAAAATGGTGGCTTAGTTATAAGATTTTGAAAGAGCAATTACATCAATCAAAAGGTCATAAACCAAAGAAGGATAACAAGAAGAAAAAGCCTAGAGCATCTGAAGAAAACATAGCATAGAATTTATTGGAATAGAATCTGATTCTGCTGCTAAATAATTTGGCACACTCATGTTTTTTTTATTTTGTACTCTTCCGTTCTCAAGTTTTTGATATAAATAATAATAATAATTTTCGGAAGTTTTTGATGTTTCGTTGGGACTGCTGTTTGGAATCTATCATTCTGTTGTTTAATATTTTAATACTTCTGTATGCTAGAAAAAATATAAAATATAAAATATTTTTATTTTTTTATTTTTGTGTGCTGAGATTATATATAAACATTTATTTCCTAATTGTTTTTCTTTTTCTATTGTAGTTAAGTGTATTGGCTGTCGCAATTGTAACTCCTGGGAGCGGTGGATATTCATGTTTTTCAGCCTTGTGTTTTTACTTGTACGGTAATAATAATAATAATAATAATAATAATAATAATAATAATAATAATAATAATAATAGTAATAATAATAATAATAATAATAATGAAAATAATAATACTACTAATAATAAATTTTCTGGTTGTGAGTACAGCACCATCACAATAAAAAAAAGTAACATTGCAGAAAATATTATGTGTCGAGATTATATTATATATATTGTATGTATTGTCTATATATTATATTATATTGTTTGTCTATTATATTAAAGTCTTAAATCTAATATAAAGTATTGCAATACTGATATTTGTGGCTCCCACTATATAAATATGTCAGGATGTTATTATTTTTTTTGTGAAATTTCATGTTCAATAATCTCAATACTATAATTTGAATCAGCCCACAGATGCAGTATATTACAAAGTACATTATGGGATAATATATTACATGTAAAAGCGAGTTAATGATTGGGACATTGGGACAGTGAGTGATTAAAAAAATAATTGAAAATTTCCATCAAAAGGATCCATATCATTAGTAGTAGGATTAACTTTCAAACATTACTTAGATGAATTGAAGCATTTTATCAGATCAATCAGCAGCATTGTCAACCTGAATTATTCGAGAGCTTTTTCCAATACAATCTCATTAATTAATCCATGAAGACTATTCCCTATCAATTTATTCAATTCACTATATTCTATAAAGGACACTTTATTATTTCTTCAGTGAGATCTTTCAATGTCATTGATATTTCAAGTGAGACTTCTATTAAATTAACCTTTCATTTAATCATTTCACCTTTTCAATCATTCCACCTTTCATTTTAATCAACAAAAATTATTCTCTGGAAGAAAAAGTCGTCAAAAATATAATTTTTGAAACATGTAAACAGCGAGACATCAGTCTCTCTCATGTGACATTAGTTTCAATGTATATCATATAGTTTTAGACTTATTGGAAATAAATTATTCATTTATCAATTCCTAAGACATTGTTTGCCTGTCAGTCAGTTTTATAGGTTGTATTGATCATACTTCTGAAAGCTATTCAAATATCTTAACCAAATCGCTTAGTATTTTGAAAAATGTCCTTTAAACAGTTGTGCCTCATTTCTAAGTAATGAAGGATGAGTATAAAATAATCGAAGCCTGTCTCCTTGTTTTATTACTGTAGTCTCTACTTTGGGGGACAGAGTATTACTCGATTTGTGCTTGTGAACAATTGAATTAATTTTATCATAAAAACCTTGTTTCAGTACAAAATTTAGAATAGTGGTGGAAGTAATTCATCATAAAAAATCTGCTACTTGTGTTATCATTCTGACTTAGATGATTACAGTGATTGAATGGTGTTTAAAAGCCTCTGTGATTTTCAATAATCATCCATCTTGGAAAACTTTGTTTTTCTTGGAGACCTCATTTTATTTGCTGAAAATAATACATCATATAACTAGTTGATTGATTCTTGAATTGTCATTACAGTATCATTTTTTCAAATATTACCATAGTTGAATTATAAATTTTTGCTTGACTATATTCCTGTCATGGATTAATAAATAAATAAATAACCATTATTATTCTACAGACTTTTTGAAGATGGAAAATATTGAACTGGAGTATTCAAACTAGTTTTGGCTTCAATATCACATTGAAATGACATATTAATTCCTGGATTTCTTGTTTCATGACGAACTGAAAAAGTTAATATTGACATATTAATGTCTATCATCTGATAAAACTGTGGGAATGAGGAATTTAATGGCTTGAAAATTGACAAAAATTAATTATTTTTGATTTTTGAACATTTTTGTAGTAGACTGCTTTGTTTTATCCTTTAGAATGTAGCCTACTCTCTATCAACTATTTAAGCATTAAAACGTTTTATCCAAAAAGTTGGAAGTTCTTTAGGCTATAATAATGATCTATATTGTATCTGTATCAGTGGCGTACCGAGGTTTTAAGCGCCCTGGAGCGGAAGTGTCTAACGATGCCCCCCCCCCCCCCCAAAAAAAAAAAATCAGTCTTACACTCAACCACCCGATTGGGCTGATATTAATATAGTGGTCATTTAATGAACCAGCGGCTTTTTTTTCCTCCTCCAACTATGCCGTATTTGTTAGAGATGCGAATCTCCAAGGAATGATTTTTCGCCAGGCCAGATTCTGCTTTTATCAATTTCCAAACAGCTTGTTTTGGATTTTTTCACTTTTCTATAAATTTATTTGCAGTTATTTTTTCGCATTTTGCAAGTCATCCTTATGAAATTTTTTTTATATTTTGGAAATAGGATTCAAAAGTGAAGTATTTCAGTCCTGTTCTTAATATAAAAACCATTGAACTTTTTGTGGATTTATTTTTTCAGAATAAATTCAAAGTATTCATTCAATTACTTGAATTTGTTATACCTTTTGCCACCCAATTTAAATTGTTTTGGCTTTGCTACTTTCGACTATTTGCTACTTTTGACTCGACCGTTTTGCATTGTGTCTGGTTGTAACGCATTTACGGCTGAACGCATGAACCGATATATTTTAAATTTGACATGCATTTTCCTTTTAGTCATGCGCAGCGATGTTTACATACGGTTTTTTAAAATTGTGTTGCATTTCACCCTTTTGGCCTTCATTATAGTAATACATTTTTTTGTAAGTAAAAGGTAATTTTCTCTCAAGAACGGTGCGCCCCTCAGAGCCTTGCGCCCTGGAGCGACTGCTCCACTCGCTCCATTATCGGTACGCCACTGATCTGTATGTATTTTTGTATTATGAATGTACACAAATTAATGTAGAAGTACTTCAATCTCATTTATGTTGATAGGATATTTCATTATTTCAAGACATCAGCTCATGAAAATCAAATAGAACATTGGATTAAGCCAACGACAGAATAATATTTATTTATATATTATATTTTGAATATTTTTTAACAATTATTGTTGAAAAATATTCAAAATAATCTAATACAATAACTTGAATCTCATTCATGTTGATAGAATTTTTATTATTTCAAGCCACTAACACTGGACAAAGCATTGAATTGCTATAAAATTGTTGGAAAATATTCAAAATTTGATAATATTCAAACTCATTGACAATACGGCACTAGTAAAGTCATTTCCTTTTATGTTTCAATCTTTTGAACTTTATTAATATATTTATTAAGTGAGAAAATAATACAATACAATGCATTACAAAGCGGGAATCGTTCTGAAGCAGTTAACGTTTTTTATTAGTTCAAGACGTTAGCTTGTAAAAATAGGATAATAGATTCAATAGCAATATAAAATTGTGGGGAAAATATACCGAACTAATCATTTCCTTTTTTAAAATACGGTAGTAGTAAAGCTATTCACTAACATTAATTTCTTCCTATGTAGGTAGCCTATTACTATTTTTTTTTTCTGGTAGGCCTACCAGTTACCCCAATCTTATATTCTCAACAAAACCTGCTAAAAGGCAGTTACACCATAATTTTCTCCATTATTTCAAGACATTAACTTGTAAAAATAGGATAAAACAAACTAAGTTACAACGTACGTATTCATTCATCAATAAAGTAATACGACTTCAATAATATAATTTGAGGTCTTGCTACAAATTCATAAGGTTTTCATACAGCTTCTCAAGGGTTATAGGTTTAAGATCCATATAGGTTTTATCATTACAAAAATTTTTAAACCATACAGTATCAATTCACTTAATTCAACATATTTCTTCTAATCTTCTTTTTACTAATAGAAATTGAGAAAATAGAATACAATAATTTAACTAGATACAACTTAATCCATCATCTTTCTTCTAGTCTTGAAGTGAAATTTTCGATGTGAACAATAAATTTGAACTTACTAATAAAGATTGGAAAAAATACACCATGAAAGAACAATCTGAAGACAAGCAAAACGTGGCCAAAAAAATATTCACAGACATGATGCCCCTCATACACCTATCCAGAGTACTTGGTACTGTCCCCTACAAATACACAAGCACAGGATTGATGTCACTAAAACCAACTCGAATTGCCTACACATTTCTACTAATTACGTTCTACTTTGTAGCACTTCTGTACATATATTTTACAACCGAAATATTCAGTACCAACAAAAAGGAAGTGACTCAAATAACGCACACATTCAACATAGTTTTTGAATCGTTGACATTCATTATTTCATTAATTTCAGCTCTGTTGAGAGCCAAAGATATCACAATCCGTGTGGTGAATATGATACGCGTTGACAAGTCTATGATGAGTTTAGGTGTTGTGATTGATTTCGATGCAATTAACCGACGGTTTTATTATTGTTTTTCAGTTTTTGTACTATTTCTTTCCGCCATTTTCACAATTGATTACGCGGTGTGTTTTGTATATAACGTTGGAGACGCTATAACGTCTGTGGAATGGATTTTTATAGTCTTCCTATTCTTCTACAATCGTTTACATCAAGTGCAATTCGTTTTCTTTATTTGGGGTTTATGGAAACGGTTCTCTGGCCTTAATTTAGAAATGAAAACTTTGAGATCTTTTGATATTTACGAGAAAAATATCTTCAACAAAAATAAGAGTTTCAATAAAATTGAAGTAATGAATGTTAAATCGATAGATGACAATAAAACATCATTGAAAGACAAAATAAGATCGATGAAAGAAATTCATGACCGTTTAACTTCTCTGTGTAATCAAGCCAATGAGACGGCCAGTCTTAGAAATTTGCTGTTGATTGCAATTAATACAGTGACTGTGACTTCACATCTCTATGTAATTGCAAGCATGGTTATTGATAACAAATACGAATGGCATGTATTCGCTTATTCTATTTACTGGTGTGTGTTCAGGGTTCTGGACTTGTTTGTTATCATTTTGACCTGCGCTAGAGTCAGTAATGAGGTAAGTTGAGATATTATAACAATCTATAATGCAAAACTGACACTGTATTTCTATTTAAATTGATACGGTATGCTTTTCACAAGTTAGTCACAAGCATACATCGATTTCCATCAGCTATTCAATACTGTTATCAATATCCACCATTGCGGAAGTCTTCTGTATAATATTTAATAGCACTTAAAGGAATTCCAGATTAATAAATTCTGATTATGATTTTTACTCACTTATACTGGAGGAATGCATTTCGCTTCTGAGGAGAAGCGTTATCAGTGTGTCACCTATAATTAAAACTATTAAAAGTGAGTAAAAATCATAATTCAAATAGAAATACAGTGCCGGTGTCAGTTTTGATATTAGATTGATCATCAAGTATTTTGTATTGTATCATACATCACCTCATTACCCACACTCTCATGACTCTTGTGGGCTTCAACAGTGAGAAAAAAGTTTTTTTTTAATTGTTAGAGGAAAATCACTTTTAAATAAGAACTGGTTGCTTGAGAGATATATATTTTCAAAGAGTATTTTAAATACTTTTGTAGGCTGTAGGTGATTTGGAGTCAGCTTGAACTAGATTTATTATGTTTCTATCGTGTAGTATTGATATGAAACTATTATAAGCTTTTAATTTTTATGAAAGTGATACTTGGCAGGTTTCAATCAAATATTCATGGTATGAATCTATAATAAGCTTTTTCGTTTTAATAAAAGTCATACATGATTCGAATTTTTTAATAGTTTTTTATTGAAATTCTGTAATGACGAGCCAATACGTTTCTCAATAAATCTATTTGTGGATTTCTTGTTCCATATAGATCTGCATTGTTATAATATTAACTTTTATGATAAGTTCAACGACTTGCAGTCAATCTGTCTATATTTTTTACATTATTACTCGCTAGAAGCAGTCTTTCATAATAATGTTTTAATCCAATCCAAAAATTAATTACAATTAACAAATAATAATAATAATAATAATTCAGAGATCCGAGAGAATGAAGACATATTGGGCACAGAAGAAAGGTTTCCGAAAATGATCTTACCAATTTCGACGAGATTTGCTCCAATGAGGGCTTATAAAAAACATATATAATAATAGTAGAAAATAAATATTGGAATTTTGCAATTGGTGATGTATTTTTCATGTGGATGTAAGTGGAAATATTATTATTACATAATTTTAATTGGGGTTCTCATTGATTTCAAATGAGATTGAGTACTCAAAGTCGATATAAGACGAAACGTCTTGGAGAGCAGAGGCTACCATTTAAGGCTTCTCATTAGAAGTTATTTGAAGATGATTCCTTCCAATCTTTTAATCAACTTATTCCATATTACCTTTTTTTTTTTTTTTTAGGATGAAGCCCACATAGGTCTGAGACCTGTGCGTGGGTAATGAGTTGGATGATGGTGATTGATGAGTTGGACCTACAGTTTTAGGTGGGTTCCGAACCACCGGGAAGTGATTTTACAGCAGAGAACAGTATCGTTTTTGCTGGCCAATCTAATCGGTCACCGTTACGAACAGGACCTACGAGAACGCAGCTTATCTCTCTGATTGAACAGATAATACAAATTCATCTGTCTAAAGTATTGTAGAGATAAACTAAACTCAATCATAATCTGCTATATACTGGAAATCTACTTGAAATATTATTAGTTACATAACTTTATCTATCTATTATTAGTTACATAACTTTATCTATGATAATGACACAGTCTATTTTTCCAGGCAAACCATACAGCAATTGTTATTCATGATTTGTTGAGCTCAAGAGAAATGGTTGAAATTTCAGATGAGGTACCGGTATGCTATTACTGACACTATCTAATTATACTGTTAGTATTATTTATTGATATTTATTTTTACTATACTATTGATTCTATTTAGTATTTCTAAGATAATAAATAGGGTCATGATAGCTCACCCTAGCACCTGCGATTATTCTGTAGACTACTGTAATATTATAATTATTATTTTATCGCTAAGAATAGTGGATATTTCTCCTCTACAATAGCTCTACTGGTTTTTAATTTTTTTTTAAGATTACGTTTTGAAGACTCCGGTAATGGAGTATAAAACAAGTCAATTTTGTGATTTGATTTGAGTTTGATACTGGTTGAATGTGAGTTTGTCAAATAATAACATACTATAAAGTACAAAATGCACTATTCAAATGATTTGATTTGAGCTTGATACTGGTTGAATGTGAGTTTGACAAGTAATAACATACTATAAAGTACAAAATGCACTATTCAAATTATTTTCAACAACTTTTACTTTTTCCGCAGCTTGAACACTTCTCAATCCAGCTTCTACACCATAAAATAGCATTCACTGCATGCGACTTCTTCCCCATTGACTTTACTCTTCTCTATTCAGTAAGTATGCAAAGCTCAATATTTTTTAACAAGATTTATATTTAATAACAATATTGAAACTCAACTGAAGCTCATCCAGAAATCTTTGTGTGGTTAACGCATTAGATATAAACTTTTCAGCCTATTATTTGAAACTCAAATGTGTTATGACACCATTGGCTTTATGAAATGTAAGCTTCAAAAATGAATTATAACATCATCCAGTAAGTTTTTGAAGTCAATTTAATTCAGATATTGTTTCGATAATAAAATTGGAAAAGACAATAAATTTTAATTTTCATGGCTTCCGTTTCATGTAGCAGTTTCTATGGACATTATTATTCAGTTTTCTCTGTAATGGAGCAGTATCAATTTTTCCAACGGGCTTTGTTTAATTTTCTTTAATGTATTATGTTCAAGATTTTATAAACAAAATAATTTCGCTTATTTACACATTAATGTTATTGACACGTGCATTTGTAGAGCATTGTAACAAAGGAATGCTATCATCAAAGTTTAATTTTTAAGTGATTTTTTTTTTTTTTTTTTTTTTTTTTTTTTGTAGATTACGTCTTGGAGACTCCAGTTAAGGAGTATAAGACAAGTCAGATCAACAATATTATACACTAGATACCATAATTAATTACTATATCAATTATTGATATAGCGAGGCTCAATTTTGATGTGAAAGGAACTCTTGTACACTATAAAAAGCTTTATCAACTAAATATTTCTTCAATTGATTTTTAAATATTTCTATATTTTCAAGACTCTTCAAAAACTGCGGTAGCTTGTTGTAGAATTTCCTACCAATATAACTAGGTTTTTGTTTGAATAGGCTACTGTTGTGACTCACCAAGTGATAATCTCCTCGGCTTCTTGTATTATAATCATGTACATCAAGATTTTGGTTAATATCATTCGTTTTTACATATAAAGTAGCTTCATACACATATAAGCAGGGTACAGTTAGGAGACCAAGTCTCTTGAACAACGGCCTACATGAATCTAATCTATTTACTCTTTCTATACACCTAACCGCTTTCTTTTGGATCTTAAACACCCTATCAAGATTTTGTTTTGATGAATTACCCCATACTAAGATAGCATACCTAATATGTGACAGTAAGAGCCCATGGTAAGCTGTAAAAAGTAACTTTTTGTCATTCAATCTAGCGAGCTGTCGCAGGACAAATACCCCAGATGAAATTTTACTACATATTTTCTCAATGTATGGAGTCCAGGTCAATCGTCTATCCAACGTAACTCCTAGAAATGCAATTTTTTCTTCCTGGTCTAATTGATTATCGTTTACAAACACGTTTATAACCCTACTCCAGTTTTCTTGTAGCAGATTCTGCTTCAAACAATCGATATTCCCCTGTTCACATTGTTGAATTTCTTTCATTACTCTACTCTTTTTAATTGATTTATGACCTTGCAACCCCACCTCTAAGATTTGATAGTCATGATCAGATAGTTCCGAGCCGGATTTATATCCGGTTCTGTATATATATTTCTGTATTTATATTCTTCTGTTTGCCCTTATTTTGGCTTGAGATTAATTAAATTTTGTTCATCTCAGATACAAAAAAGGCCATCAATTGTGTTGCTTTCCAAACGTCTCTGTCGAATGATGGCTTGGACGCAGGAAGTAGCTCAGAGGTGTGCTAGATAGTATACACACTCACCTGTACAGCCAGTCCCTGTGTAAAGGTGGGAGTGGATTGTTAAGCATTGAGCTTCAGAATTTGTTTCGGGCGGCTTGGCATACTGATACAATTCTGTTAGCTCAGTGAGGAAAGCAATCACAAACTACCTAACTCCTCGTTTGTGTAGTACGCTCTTTGGACTAAAACATATAGCGTTGAGGTCTGAAGAGTCACCTACCAATCAGCTATGGTAGGCCTACTAAAAACAAACATATATTCTTCTATAATATATCTGTATCTGTTCCTTTGTATTATTCATCAGACAAAGGGCTTAAAAAATTTATTATTTTCTATTTATTATTTTGTATTGAGAATATTGTTGTTCATCATTATTATGCTTATTTGTAAACGATCATTAAGTTTGTTTTAATCTTTATTTCAGATGGCTGGAACAGTAGCTACATACCTTGTTATTCTCATACAATTCAAGTTGTCACAATAAAATTGCAAAAAAAATTCTGAAGTATGGTACTATTATAGACTTTGAAAATAAGATTACATAAGTTCAGAAATTTTGATTAGTTCTTTTATAATAGATATTGTAGGCGCATGATACGGTATACAATGTCTTCAATAGCTATGAAATTTATTAAATATTTAAAATTAAATATTTGAAATTTATTATTTTATAGACAGAATAAAAATGGAGTGAAGATGCAACAGACAAGTCCAAAACTACTCTCTTCACAAATTATAACTTTTTTTTTAGGATGAAGCCCACATAGGTCTGAGACCTGTGCATGGGTAATGATGATGATGATGGTGATTTATGAGTTGGACCTACAGTTTTAGGTGGGTTTCGAACCACCGGGAAGTGATTTTCAGCAGAGAACAGTGTCTTTTTTGCTGGCCAATCTAATCGGTCACCGTTACAAACAGGACCTACGAGAACGCAGCTTATCTATCTGATTGAACAGATACCTGCTACGGCTCGCGGCTATCACTTCCCTAAAGATAACTAAGATCTGTGACAAATTATTCTGTTCCATGAAACGAAAAAATTGGAAGTATTATAAAGCTAGGACCCGACCAAATCATAGCTATATTAATACTAGAAATAAAAAGAAGATATACTTAAAAACATAATTTTGAATTATACAAGTCTTCTTATATTGGGCCCAAATTTCATAATTATTCCACTATTGAAAGTCAAGGAGAGACATTTTATTACATTTAGAAATCTGTTGAGAGACTTTCTGACATGAAAAGATCTGCACATTATTAGGACATTCATACATAATTAGTTAGGTTAGGTTAGTTGGAGATGAAATGAGTTGTCTGTATACTGTATATCCATTACAGTAATGAATAATATACATTTTTTTGTCCTTAAAATATAATATCTGTATATACATCATTGTATTATCTATGTAAATAAAATTAGAGTTTTGTCTGTACATTTATCAGAATTATATATTTTTAAGGTTATTTTTACGTTTTATACATTAAAGAAGCTGAAACAAGTCTCATCTCAATTTCTGTCTGTCTGTCTCAGCTCCAAAGGCATTTTACGTGGCCTTCTCCTGAAAAACGAGAGCATCGATCGGGATTCAAGTTATTTAACAGTATTGAAAACTATTTTGACAATGTCTAGCTATAAAAAACTAAATTAACATTTTTTTCAACAGAATAATAAACGTTTAAAAACCAAGTATTGTGCGATTTTGGATACATTTCTTCTAAGTTTTATTGCCACAAAATGTATGTATGTTCCCAGTAAATTCCAAAACTGCTGAATCGATTTTTATAAAATTTTCAGGCATAATTTAGAATAGTCCCACGATGGTTCCTGTGAAGGCTGGGAGTTCAAAAGTCCTCGCTGAAGGACACAAATAGGAGAAATCTATCCTTAAAGGAACAGCTGATAGAAATCAACAGTTTTTAATCATATGGTGGGGACATTACCACTTGTTCGCCGACTAGCGCTAGTCAAGCTTGTTTTCTGGCGTGCTACTGTCAGCAGTTCATGAATCATCAATCAAAAAGCATTTTAAAAGAATAAGAAGAAAATATATAAGAAATATATGAGTAATATATAATAGAATATAAGAAAATAGAATATATAATATAATAGAATATATGAAATGAATATATAAGAAACAAGAATACAAAGGCAGTTGACGAGGCTTGATAACGAACAAAGAGGCAGCGAAGCTGGTCAGCCATGTTTGGGAGAAGAAAAAGCGGTAAACTTGAAATACAAACAGTATCATTCTCGACAAGCCATGGCATTTTCGTCGATTATAATTTTCAATCGATTATTTTCGAGTTATTTTCTTAGCAATTATTACTTACACTGAAAACTCCAAATTCATATTGGATGAGCAAGAACATTATTAATTGTAAGGTACCCAAGCAGCCTCTTGTTGTTCTGGTTGTACATCATCACAGTGATTAATTTTAATACTAGGGTGTCACTTGAGAGCATAGCAACTCATCGTATTCTACATGCTAAAACAAACAGAAAATGTCCTTAGAAAAAAACCAATAATTTCCCATTAATGTTTTTTTTTTTTTTTTTAATTCGTTATTATTAACCCCTCTGGTGAAAATGCAGCCATATAAGAAACGTTGGCCCTTATGTCACTATGGTTGTTTTGTCAACCGCAATTTTTTTCAAATGCTTATTCTGATAATCATTAAAGGACTTGAAAAAGCATCGAACATTAACATAAACTTTGAAAATCTGATCCTTCCATGCTGTAATTCTATAAATAAATTCCACTTTATCCTGGAAAATGATTGAATTATCTGCATAAATGGCATAAATATTGCCATCTAGGTGAAAACTATATCTATTTTGTTCAAGTGTGTATTTGGCACACTATAATTTACCCTGACCAATTTACAGTTTTCGATTTTCGTCAACCATTGAAAATGACTAGAAATTAATGACTGAATAAAACAATTTTTACTCTCAAAATTAATTATAAATAATTATATATAAATAGTCAAATCATTTAATATACCGTAATATAATGATTAAATTAAATTTTTTAAATAGTGTCTCAGTTAGAGAATTGTTATCTGCTCTATGTTTTTGAGCATTATCTTGACTCTTAGTTTCATTAAGTTAATAATATTGCTACAAATGTTGCTATTTGTTTGCAGGTGTAGTAAGAAACAACAAATCTCTTCTAGTACAGATTAAAAAATCCAGTTAATAATAATACGAGAGATTGGTTTCGATTTTCCAAAGACCGAGAAGGAGGTAGGGAGAAGAGGAGTCAGGTTGTCACAACTACTGATGTGTAACTGCAACTGTATTATACCGGATGCCAAAAGGAATTCTGATCTTCTAAATGTGTACCTTTCAATCCTGGTAGTACATGTTGTAACGTGACTGGATTCAAATATGGCTGTTTGTGGACATATTATCAAAGTGAAATTGTAGTTGTGAATAAAATAAGGAAACGATGTGGTAGCTCATGCTTTTTAGAATGTGATAAATGTAAGTTCAAATATGATTCTTCCAAATGTCCATTAAAAATCAGCAAGCTTTTGTAGTAAACTCACTAGAAAAAACGACTGATCTTCTAAATATTGAAGAGCTGAAATGCAAATGTTTGTTATTTCCACACTGTGGCCAAAACAATGAAAATCTTATGCATATTCGTTATTGCAACTTGGATTATTGTTACTGATGACTACAATAAATTACTTTCAACTTTTTTTGAAATTTTCTCAATTTTGTATAATTTATTGTACTAAAGTATGACATATAGACTATAACTTATAAGTGAATTATTTACTCACATTTTGGTGTAACAGCCATTACGCACTGTTTTAAATGAATTTGCATATTTCAACGTGGAATTTAGTCTACATAACTGTTTCTAAAGATTCACTTCTACAACAGTGCTAAACGGCTGTCACACCAAAAATATGAGTTTATAATTCCACATTAAATATGAGTTACCTGTCACTCAAGTTTTATAATACACAGTGGAACAACTTTGAAGATTCTTTAAATGAGAATTGCATGGGTACTAATATGAGATAATTTTCAAGTGGCTCATAATCTAATTCAACATTTATTCTACAGTATAGAAAATTCAAGTTCAAGGTGACATTTTCCAAAGGCCTTTGCATAGTAGGAAGTTAGCAATTTTGTTGTTTACACACTTGAAAAAATACTTAATTTGTAGATAATGAACTGCTAAATTTGATAAATAAATTACATATTGATAACAAACTAGATTTGATAACAAATCTATTAATTTTTATTATTGAATACTTATATGTGATGTTTTCCATGACGAAATACTTATTAATGAACAATCTAATATTAAAACTGACACTGTATTTCACTTTTAAATAACGTTTTACTCACATATATTGGAGATGGTTGAGGAATGCAATTCACTTCTGCAGGCTGACGAAGCTTCTTTTCAGAGTTGAAATGCATTCCTCAAGCATCTTTAATATATGTGAGTAAAATATTATTTAAAAGTGAAATACAGTGTCACTTTTAATATTAAATTATTTTTAGTCCTAAAGAATTAGGGATTGAAGGAGAACACTGAAAAGTACTATAATTTGTATTTATTTTCACATTTAATATTCGCAAAATAAAACACATTCACAGAATTGAAAAAGAGTAAAGGAAAACAAGAATGAAAAGAAAGAGAAGTTGGAGGAGGCGATGTCGAAGAAGAAGAAGAAGAAGAAGGAATGGAGAAGAGGGATTTATTTTCAGAACTGATAAGTACTGATAGGAATAAATATTTTTATGGAGTTTACATTCAGTAATGATCATTCTTTCTATTTATTTTGCAGTAATTAATGAATATGTGCAGATAACATATTCGCATACCTTGTTCATGTTTACATTTCTCACATGATGTATTTCCTGTTGAAACGTCTGTTAAATAAATAATGACGTCTATAAAATATAGAATTTCATTTCTCTAGAAGCTCTTCAGCTCTTCATTTGCAATCGAGTCCAGCGACGACGAAGCGCCGTTCTTTCTCAACTGTGATCCCATCTCAACTGGTAATTTTTTCTTCTGCATCTTAACTCATTTGAATTTTCAAACTAGCATAACCCTTGCATTACTATTCCATGTAGCAGTCTCCACATTGTTCTTTAGTGAAATTCTTGTGCTGTGGTGATTAATAGGGTTCGAGCGTTTTGAAGTTGTGCAAGTTTTTGGTTATGTGTAGTTTTTTTTTTCAGGGTGACTAGCGACCGGGAAAACTGTGAAAAGTCAGGAAATTTTTAAATTCTGGAAAAGTCAGTGAATATGAAAAAAATATCGGGAAAACTTCGTAGTAATTGTATACCTAATAATAATTATACTAATCATAGAAACCCTCATGTGAAGAGGGTTTCCATACATCCTCCAATGAGAGGACATGTCCTCCTTTTTCAACGATGTCCTCCTGTCTCTTTTTGTAACCAAAATGTTTTTTAATGAATTTTTAATGATGGTAAGCTTTTTGATCAGTTTCAAGCACTAAAAAGTTTTTTATTAACTAAATGTGATGACGATTTTTCTAACGAACTTGCCAAGTACCAATTCAAGTACTGCGAGACTTTTTTCCTTCATTAATTTAAAGTGGATCGATGAGAGAAACCGATTAGGTGTTGATTCCATTAAAGGAACAGTAATGCTAAAATATAATTTTAAATAAATTATCAGCTCCGATTTTTATAAGTACTTCATATTGAAGAAAGAAATATTTATTAGAAAAATATCCTCTCATGAAAAATATAAAAAATAATTTAAATAATGAATTTTTCAGCAACGATTTAATTGTAAAAATTGACTTAATTAGTTGTTTCGTAATAATTAGATATGTTGCTTGGTATTAATTAAATAATCTGCTTTGTTTCAAGAATGCCCTCCTTTTTTTCTAAATGTTCTCCTTTTATGGAATTGGATGTCCTCTTTACCAAAATAAATAGTGTCTGGAAACCCTGCACATGAAATGCTCCAATATCGAACTTGAAATCCGTTTTTAGATGGACAACCAGACAAATAAGCAATGTAGGCTAACAAACATAAAATTGTTTTGATTACTCACTAAGGTCTTTTTGTTTTTCATCTATATAAAAGCAAAATACCCCCAATCCACTGACTCATTCATCAGCGTTTCTCGAAAACCACATGGCCAATTACGTTGAAATTTGGTACACATGTCCCGTTGGGGCTCTAGATGCATGCTAAGAAATAATTTTGAAAATTTTTAAAAAATACGGCCAAAAGTGAAAATTTAAAAAATTAGATTTAAGAAATATGGAGATGTGAATTGTATAACTGTGCCCGTATACATGACAACAGATGATCAACAAACAAAAGTGCTGGTTCGATTCACGATTTTGTACGAATTTTAAACCACCCTCTGGGGTCTAGGGGGGACTCTGCCCCCTGGCTATACGGTTAAGGCGATCGAAGCGAGCCTGCCGGCTAGTACTTTATATAGGTCAGGGAAAATTTTATTAAAGATCAGGGGAAAGTCAGGTAAAAGTAAGAGAATTTTTGTAGCTTACTTTGCTAGTCACCCTTATTTTACTAATGATATTTATTATGCTATTTGTATATGTAATTATTTCTTGTAGTTCAGAGTAGTGGAGAATAGAGCTAAGTTTTAAATGCAGATAATATGCTTTCTTGTTAGGTTCATTCTTTTGTTTGTGAAGACGTTTTATGCTGTTTTTTATGAATGAGAATTGAGCCTGTTTTACAGTTTTTTGAGCAGGTATGCTGTTGGCTTTTATAGAAATTCTTGCATATTCAGCTTATTTCTATCCTCAATTAATCATTGTGGATGTGTAAAATCATAATAGTTGCAGGAATGGCTGGAGTAAACCCTAACGATGAAGAGCTGGGCGCAGCACTTGACCCCAATCAACAGCTATATGAAGTTGCAGAGCCGCATGAAGCTGCAGAACCGCACGAAGCTGTAGTCCAAGACGAAGATGCGGTCCCGGATCCTCACCTGGACCAACAGCCAGGTCCTGCACATCAACAGCAGCCGAGGCCTTCAAAGATAATCCAGGGAGTGAGACATTCGAGCAAAGTCTTTGCAGATGGCGCAGGATATTATTACTACTCAGAAAGAGTCTGTGGTGGTCATAGGTATGTGATTGATATTTCATTATTATTACTAGGCTATGTAGTATTGTGTGGAACTGATATATATATATAAGAATTGTGTGTGTAATTTTAATTCTATTAATTCGTTTAATATATTGAAGTAGTCCCGAACCACATTATTATTCTTATTAATATCTATTTTGATATCGCCAGCCTGACATTTGTTGATACCCTATTGAATTTCTTTTATAAATTCTTCAAAAACTTCCATGAATTTTATAAATATAGCTAATTAATAAGAAAAAATACTACCAACAATTATTCACTATGACCCTCTTGTGTATGGATTGGTGGTTGTGTATGGATTGGCGGTAAACGTCAATCGTAAGCGGTTTGTAAACGTAACTATCACACAAGCTTTTGTAGAACTCACTGTCTGGTTCATGTGGACTCCTTTATATATAGCTGTTGTAGTTGTATATTCCAAGAATTGGAGCTGAACAGACACTTCGAGAATTTTCAAGAAACATGATCTTGATCGTTCCAGAAATCTGAAGAAATCAGATTTCATTGTCAATCATTCATTGTCAATAAAAATGTAACCGTTCGTTTGCAATTTGAAACCGACTTCTAATTATTGAATTATTACTGTTCCTAGTAAAATTCCACTTAAACATCTGCAGTTCAAATCTCTTTTGCTAACAAAAATAAACTCTGAAAGTTAATTTCATCTTTACATTGGGTTGAAATAATAAATAATTACATTTATTACAATTTTGCCTTATAATATTGTTTGAATTGTTTTAATTTTATAGAAAAAACTATAATTCCTATTTTTTGAAATTTAGTACACTATAAATGTTATTTATATGTATCATTCCTATCATATAACTAGATAATGCTGTTGTTAACTATTATGCTATTCTGAGTTTCTTACAAATTTGTGACAAAATATATTCTCACTACTAATTTATTGCTAAATAGCTGTTTGCAACTGTGATAATATGGATACGCTAGGCGCCTGCAGGGTCAATGCTGTATTCCTTCTCACTTTTACTAAGATACAGTGATTGATAAGAAATTCTATCTAATATCAAAACCAACACTGTATTTCAATTAAATATGTGATTTACACTCACTTTAACTGGAATACAGTGTCAGTTTTGATATTAGATTGTTCAATTATTTCGTCATGGAAGACCTCACAGAGTAATTCTGTTATATTTTAAAAGTTTATGGGAAATTTGGCGCCGACTTCAAAAGATTACTTGTATGAAATTAAAAATTTTCTCAGTTTAAAGTAAATACTTTATTTTAAACTTTTTTGTACGTGAGTATTTTAACAAACTGAATTTTATCATTTCACTGGTCGGTTTCTTTTTTTGTTTTAAAATATGTTATATTTTTAGCTTTTTAGTTGAATTTTCAAACTTTGAAAACATGATACATTTCTTAAAGCCTACATTATGAAATATTTATCAAATTAGCAAGCCAATAATTAATTCATAACATCCAAACTTAAGTAAGTAAAAATCCACTTATAAAATGTTTCAAACTTTGAAAACATGATACATTTCTTAAAGCCTACATTATGAAATATTTATCAAATTAGCAAGCCAATAATTAATTCATAACATCCAAACTTAAGTAAGTAAAAATCCACTTATAAAATGTTTCACACTGAACCAGCTTTGGGTAACCAATGTCGTTTACCCGGCATAATTGCATTGCATCATAATTATGATTTCGAAAACCGTCTAGATGTGAAGCGCTCCATATGATACAATGATCAGACTGGTACTAAACGACACCGGTTATCCGATTGGCGGTTTTGTTTGGAACTATCCTATTCAAACTTGATTGAAATGAAGACATCGAAGAATGCTCCTTTTTGTTCAATATTGGGCTAAGTATTGGGCCGATCCTTGCGAAACTTGGATGGGACCACCGCTGAGCGATGCTCTTTCATTTAAAAAAAAATTCATCGAAATCGGTTCAATATTGTTCGAATGATTGATAGTTGAGGATTTGGTCAAAATAGGATAATGGAAATTATGAAAATGTTGAAAAGTATAATGGAATAACTCTTATTTTTGTTTGTATCTTTCTTGAAGGCAATGAAGTTCCAACTGACACTTGACAAAGCTACTTCCAAGAAAATTGTTTATACAGTAGTTTTGGAAAGTAGTTAGAGCATTAGGAATATAACCCTGAGTATGAGGACATCCCTCTACAATTAATTCAATGAACTGAGCAGTGTGGTCCGAAAGCAATGAATTTATGACATCTACATTTGTTCTGGTTCATTACGTGCTGTTACTAATGTTATCAATTACCGCTTTACTGAATTCTGTTATACTGGTAAGAGCCTCGATATTGCCTTTTAAGTTTAATTGATCCATTATGTTGGATCCTGACTCATACTCTTATTTATCCTGCAATAACAATCAATGAGATTCATAGTTCAGATACTAATACAACTCATAAAAATTAATTGTATATTTATATTAAACTACTACTTAAAACTTATTTTTGTATGATTTTTGTGAAATTCTGTGAATAAAATATAAATAGGTACATGATCTGTAATTCTGAAAATAAATAGTTATCCTATATTTTTTCTAAATATGGTCTTTATTAAGCCTCTTACAGCACTCCCATTTCCTATTTTTTTTATTTTTTATTAATCATATGTTGAGCATTATAGCCTGTACAACATAAATCATACAATATTCAATATTCCGATCCCCGTGGAATATGTGGTAAAATTATCAGTTGTCTTAACTCATACCTATTATTGAATCAAAACACACGAATTTCACATTGCTTGCTAATTTCATGTAGTTTGATTCCTTGAAATGGTTATTTCATGAAGTTAGGTGTATTTTTGACATCTTTTTACAAAACGTGTAGAGAAATTGATTCTTATTCAGAAATGACAAGTAACTCAATAATCGAAATAGTGAAAAATATATCTATACTTGGTAAATATCTGATTATAATAAATAATGTACTTGATTATTAATAATATCATATATTACTTATAATATATAATATAATTAAAAATAATACAGGTACTTGCTTCAATAATATATGATTTGATGAAATTTGTGTGTTTTCGGCTATTGAGTTTTCTGTCATTTTTTCATCAGAATACTGCATTTGTTAAGGTGCAAAAAAGGAAAATTCATTGCTTTAATCTTTTTAGAATAATGGTTCCTTAGCTTGATAGGAGGTGGGTAGCATAGAAGTGTGCAACACAATCCATCGACAGATCTTGTGAGAGTACCAATTCATTCATTTATTTATTTATCTATCATCTACGTACATCACCACATTGCAGTAGAATGAAGAGGCAGCAACAAAACGGTTTACTATTCTTTTTTAGGATACAAAACTCTTACTGGTGGTCTAAGCAGCCATAGTTTTCCCATCAAGAGCAGCCAATTCTTGTGTTTCAGAATCATTCAAGGCAAAGCAAAGTTTCAGCGTTTGCGTGGAGTTACATGAACCAGGTGACCCATTAAGGATATGGTTGTGCTAGAAAAAATAATACAGAATTAGCTTAGTCTTTCACAAACTCTCTTCCTATTATTTTTGTTTTGAAATAATATACCATTTGTGACATACAAAGAGAAAGAGTGATTCCATTTAAAAATGTCAAGTTACAGGCTCTTCAGCAACTCCCCTGATAACGGGTTGGAATCTATTTGTGCGTCAAAAGGTAGATAATTAACTATAACTTTTTATAGTAAATTAATAAGAAATCCAAGATAATTAAGCAATACCATTGACTAGGAGATAGAGGATTGAAGTAATGTTCAGTCACAAGCACTCGGGACTGCGTTTGGGAGGGTGGTCAGCGTCAAAATCATAACAATATCTGGATTATTATAACGGTACTTAGCTGGTGGTTTGGAACCCACCTAAAACTGTAGGTCCAATATCCATAACATCATTGCATCCTCAACCACATTATACACACGCAAAAGTCTCAGATTCATGTGGGTATCACCAGAAAAGTGTAAAACATAAGCATAATTTATTATAAAACAAAACTCACTGAATGTAGCATCAATGTAACATATTAGAAATGAAGTTGGGTGGCATTGCTTTCATATTTAATCCGTCATTTAACGTGTAGGCAGTGTCAACTGAGTCACAAACCCTGTGAATTAAGTCTAAATTAAATGATTGGATGTACAGCAATCTGTATTTTCCAATTTGGAGCTATACAACTATTTTCTTGCTTTAAAAAAATTATCACAATAAAAACTAGACAAGGAAGAAAGATACGCTTCTGTATATTGTATTGTATCTCAGAATAAGTCTACCTTCCGTCCTATCAATTTGCAATTTAGTACTTTGTTTCACTTGTTGTTACTGTATATGTATTTGTTTCTTATATTGACATAATGAATTTGATAGCTTAAGTAATGTTTCCTTATAATTTTATAATATTAATAGGAGAAGCTATTCATTGTACTTAATATAAATCATTCAGGTTAAGTTATTTCCACTCATTGTAAGTAGGCTACATTAGCCTAAATTATTCATTTTTTCTTCATGTCCTTGTTATTAATAATGAGTTCCACTAACTATATTTATTTATGTATGTAGAGAATAAATATAGGCTGTGTCTGTAAATTTCAAGTAAAATAAAAGCATATTCTATTCTATCACTTACTTTCTACCTTCATTTTTTTATATAAACATCAAAACTAGTCAAAGCGTAGATTAAAAAAAACAACAATATTTTTAAGACATATATCATCCTGGAAGAATGGAACTGGTGTTCATCTTTTAGAAACTTGAGTGATTTGGTGAATAGTAAAGATTGGTCCCACCTCTTACACATGGTCTGTGAAGATCTAGTTCGTCCAGCTGCTGATTGAGAGCTGGTGCATCTATAAAAAATATCAGGTTCCCCTCACCTGACATTTCGGTTCTAATGTAATGATGAATCATTATAATCCAGCTAATGACAATTTAAATGAGATGTTGATAAATAATCCTTTTGAATTTGGAACAAATTTGAACCAAAATGACAGATGGATGTAACTTACTCTTGGTGATTGTAGCCTTAGGTGCATCGGGCGCTCCACCATTAGGATTATTTATGACAGACATTCCTGTTTTTGTTCGTCTTTTACAAATCCACAATACACTGATGGGCTCATAATGATGAAGCCTGTAATCAGAAAAAAATAAATATGTCTCGCAAATACCGGGAATTGTGAAAAAGGATCTCTTTCATATGGTAGCCCTGTTAGACACCCAGAAAGGTTAGGGTTAGTTGAGCATCATGTAATGCTACTTGAACATCACTTCTACTTCTTTTTTTGTGTCAGTGATTATCGACCATTAAATTATAGATACATATATACTTTTGCATCATTCATATATTCTTAACCGAAACCGAAAAGCAAGGAGTTAACCTTTCAAACCTTGACATCAAAAGATCAAGTCAGATGATTAGCCTTCGTAGGTATATTATAATAATATCGTAAAACTAGAAAAACATGTATATTGAATACAATGGATTACGAAAGTGAAGTCAGTACAATTATAAATTTAAGTTAGAAATAAACTAACTTATAGGTGAGTGGTAATTTTTTTATACTTTGAATAGCATGGAAAATCGTATAAAACCAGAAATTTTAAGAAATCGAACCCATCAGCTATTCTTAAGTTTAGCCGGCTTGAATCCTGCCAGCTCTCAAGAATTGAGAATATGCAAAATTTCATACTTACTAAAGCCTACTGAATCTAAATCAGTTATTTCTCATTGATTTTCAGACGCAATTGTTTTTGGAAAGGCAAAAAACAAGAATTTCTTGAATTGAATTTAACTTAAAACTATTGCTTACTTTTTAGGTTAGAATTGTGAATGGTCGATATTTGGTGAAAGACTGATAATTGATGAGTTTACCTAAATCATAATTTAGGTTTGCAGTTATTATTAGATTATTAATGATAGACGATCAAAACAAAGTGTATTTTCTGGGTCCAAAAGTACAATCTTATAAGCAACGTTTAGTAGTTTCCTGGATGTCTATAGTAGTTTATAGCTTATGAAGGAAAATGTGCATGAAGTCGGCAATGGATACATTCTATTTCATAAACATTCTTCTTCCATTTGATTTTAGTTGTTTCCGTTCCTGCTACAATTAAGGCGAGACTTGCTTTTGAAGTAACATAGACCATAACTTAGCTAGCGGCTTAGGTGTTCGAATCTTGTTTGTGAAATGGGAGGTCAGTTAAATCTAAAACAGATATTTCTCATTGATTTTCAGACGCAATTGTTTTTGGAAAGGCAAAAAACAAGAATTTCTTGAATTGAATTGAACTTGAAACTATTGCTTACTTTTTAGGTTAGAATTGTGAATGGTCGATATTTGGTGAAAGACCGATAATTGATGAGTTTACCTAAATTATAATAAAATTTTAAAAAGCTGGCAAACAAACCATGCACGTTCCACGCCAAATAAATAAAATATATTGACATTCAATGACCGATTTCAAGACGATAGTCTGACCGTACAATGTTAGAGCAAGGTGGTAAAAACTACATACTTAAAACTATACAAATATCATGATCAGCGTCATGAAAAGTTTAGTACTTTAAAGATTACCTTAGTTATAAAAGTACAACAGAACTGGACTAACATCAAACAAAAACTCATAATCTTGAATCGTAATAAAACATAAACATTGGCAATGGTGCAGAAATAATATTGACAACCAGGAACCAGCTGACAAATTTCTTCACGCATGTGCACAGAATCACGCTTGTATACTGGCTGAGCTAGTGCGAACAAGTGGATCCGCGAACAACTGGTAACCCCTGACAGTGGGTCTATACCAGTTGTTCGCGGATCCACTTGTTCGCACTAGCTCAGCCAGTATACAAGCGTGATTCTGTGCGCATGCGTGAAGAAATTTGTGTCAGCTGGTTGTCAATATTATTTCTGCACCATTGCCAATGTTTATGTTTTATTACGATTCAAGATTATGAGTTTGTGGCTGGAGGCTGGCTGAGTTAGTGCGAACAAGTGGATCCGCGAACAACTGGTATAGACCCGTAGCTGTAGGCTAACCTCCATTTACCAGATGATTCTTCTCTGATAGAGACAACAGTACTGCTCCGTAAATAATAATTAATTATTTATCGTTGAATTAAAAAGTGGTTTATAGTGCGATTTAGTACACACAGTTGATAAATTACAGTTCATTTCAAAGAGTTTTAAATGTGATATGCAGTGACTGTGCTAACTTAATTCTGTGATGATAAATTGAATCGGTCATGGTTCGATTAGAAGTTTTGCTGTTAGCCATTATTACAGGTATGTGAGCTTGGAAATTGTCACTTTTATTTATATTATCCAATATTTCACTAAATACTTGAATCAATTTGCGTCCTTCCTAATTTTATTATTAATGTTCGTGTACAAAATGTAAGGATAAATTCGTAAATTGAATTCTTGCCATTTGTGATGAAAATAGGTCACGTTACCATCAAGGAGTTTTATAATTATTTAATTATGATAAACGAAATTAACATTGTATTAAATGCTTTTTACTGCATAATTTTCGTTTATAAGTCTTTTCGATCAACAATGTGTTGGAAGGACGATTTCTGTAGAACTTGTTTCATAAAATATGTGCCATGAGATATCAAATTGATAGCTTATGTAAATTGATTCTGGACTCGTCATATCATTAAGTACTATCATAATTCATTCATCTCATCACTTCAATTGTTTGATCTTATTAGCTGAGTTTTTCAGATTCTGGTAGAATGTGCCCAAATGTAGAATTTTAAGTTCTTTCAGTAAGTTCTGTACAACATTATCTATCCAAAAATCTTTTCAAACTATAAAAGCTCCAGTCAAATGGCCAAGTCTTCAATTTTTTTTCAGAATCCCTCAATGTGTTTTGAGTGTTTGAGAGAGAATATTTCTATTTTCAAACTTCATATTTTCATAGTTGGCAGTGACTGAGTTTATAACTGTGCAGTGTGTCTGGCTACAAAGTTCACTTCTATTTGCAATGGGGCGATATTTCATAGAATGATTATCTTATTTCTCTAAAACATCAATTCTCATCTAATAATAAGTCATCTATAAACTTGATGAATAGAATAATCATACGCCACATACGCTGCTAGAATCCATATTTATGACGTGCCTACTTTTATCTTGATAAGTTACTCTTTAAAATAATCGAAATGATCCTCGATAGAAATACCATAAAAATCCTCGTTTGTATTAATTTCTAATAGCCTAATTATTTTTTTGTCTTGCAGAAAATAAATATAAGTTACACTAAAAAAATAAGGACCGCCAAGAAGAGTCTTCATCGGAAATTCTAGGAATCTTGAGTGAGAGGCCTAAACCGCTTTCACTTTAGGTTAGTTGAGTTGTGTGAAATACACACTAAATTTTATTTTTGTCCAGACCAAATCAAAAAATTTCTATTATCAATTGTCTGGAACTTTTCATTAATGTCATTAATTTCATGTAATGATATCCATCAACTATTTATTAGACAGAATATATCAATTTCGAATTCCTCTAAGTGCTAGGCTATAACTTTATACTGAAGACTTCTGCAATGGAGAATATTGACAACTGCATTGTATAGCTAGCTGATTGAAATCGATGAATTCGATTGAATCGACAAAAATATTTAGTCACCGCCGGGAATCGAACAGCGGACCTCCCAATAGCCGGTCTGGCGTTTTTACCACTAGACTACAGTGACCCTTCTGCAAAGCAGCACTCATTTTAAACTTGGCCAATCGGCTCGTATCGTAACTGACAAATTTAGAGAAACAGAATTTATTAATTTCGAATTCCTCAAAGAGATTTTAATTTATACTGAATTTCAAGCCAATATGGCCGAGTTTAAAATGACTGCTGGTTTGCAGAATGGTCACTGTAGTAAGTTATAGTGGTTAAGGCGCCCGACCAGCAATTAATTGGAAGGTCCGCGGTTTGATTTCCGTCGGTGACTGATATTTTTGTACAGTAGTAGGGTAAAGTAGGAATACTGGGCCAGTTTTTCTTTAACCTTAAATTTAAGGTTAACCTAAGTCAACCCACCCAAACCTAACCTAACCTAAAATAGGTAAGTTCAAGTAGAATCAACGCAATCTATCCGATCTCGAAAATTCCCATTTTCACGGGAGCTAAAATTCACGAAAAAATTTGAACTTTTTAACCCCTGAAGGGAATTTCAATTTGAAGACGCCATCTTGTTCAGCCTTCCAAGGCATCCCAAATTCATGTATCAAACACCATTTTCCGATCACGATTAATTGGGGAAAAAAATAATAGAATTTTTGGGTGTGGTCGCCTCGCTAAAAGTGGTAAGGGTTCTGGGCCAGTTTTTCTTTAACCTCAAATTTAAGGTTAACCTAAACGAATTCGAATAAACCTAACCTAAATTATCATAGGTAAGTCAAAGTTGAATGAACGCAATCTATCCGATCTCGAAAATTCCCATTTTCACGGGAGTTAAAAATCACGAAAAAATTTGAACTTTTCAACCGCTCAAGATAAATTGAATTGGACGGTGCCATCTTGTTCGGCTTTTAAAGGCACTCCAAATTCATGTATCGAACACCATTTTCCGATGATAATTGATTGGAAAATAAAGATTTTCCCACGCTCACACATTTTTTCCCATGCTCTTTCCAACCCAACTAGACCCCCCAAGACGAAAATTTTCATTCTCATGGAAGCTAATACCACTGCATGAACTTAAATCCTAAATTTTGATACATTTCTACGAGTTTCATATCTATGATACAGTTCTAGGAGTTTTGTATCAAATATGATACAGTTCTAGGAGTTTTGTATCAAATATGATACAAACCACCACTGAAACGTAAATTAAAGAAAACACTAAAACATTGAAAACCAACACTATATGAAGAGGTGAGACCTAATCATAAACAGAGATAACCCCAAGCTGATTTAAAATAAACTATCAGCTCCCGAAAATTTCCGTTCCTGTGGGAACTATCGTTCCCGGAAAAATATCAACTTTTGAACCGTTCAAGATAGAATGGATTGAATGACATCATCTTATTCAGCTCATCAAGGCAATGCAAATTCATGTATCATACACTAATTTCCGATGATGGTTATTGGAAAAAAAAAATAAAAAAAAAAAAATAAAAAAAAAAGTCAGACACTATATAGGCCAGCAAATACATTTTTTATTCAGTCTTCATAGACCGCCTGTACTGTGAAGACCTCTAATAAACAGGCGAGGGTGGGTGGGTTGATATACACTATATTTTTTTTATTTTTATTTTATTTTTTTTTTATTTATTTTTTTTTTTTTCTTCTACACTATAAATAATAGTTTACCATAGCAACCACATAATATTTTTTTTTTTCAGTTCGTTTTTTTTTTTTAATTTTTTTTTTTTTTAATTTTTTTTTTTATTTTTTTTTTCTTCTACACTATAAATAATAGTTTACCACATAATATTTTTTTTTTCAGTTCGTTTTTTTTTTTATTTTTTTTTTTTTTCAATTTTTTTTTCTTCTACACTATAAATAATAGTTTACCATAGCAACCACATATTTTTTTTTTTTCAGTTCGTTTTTTTTTTTAATTTTTTTTTTTAATTTTTTTTTTTTTAATTTTTTTTTCTTCTACACTATAAATAATAGTTTACCACATAATATTTTTTTTTTTTCAGTTCGTTTTTTTTTTATTTTTTTTTTTTAAATTTTTTTTTCTTAATTTTTTTTTTCTTCTACACTATAAATAATAGTTTACCATAGCAACCACATAATATTTTTTTTTCAGTTCGTTTTTTTTTTTCACACTCAATAGTAGTTTACCAAAGCAACCACATAATATTTTTCAGTTCGTTTTTTTTTTTTCTTAATTTTTTTTCTATTTTTTTCCCTTTTAAATTAAATTTAATTTTCCCCCCTCCCATTTCCCCCTCCAATTTCCCCTCCCATTTCCCCCTCCAATTTCCCCTCCCATTTCCCCCTCCAATTTCCCCCTCCCATTTTCCCCTCCAATTTCCCCCTCCCCCTCCAATTTCCACCCCAGTTTTTGGGTATAAATAGAGGTGCACAGGCAGAAAATTTTCACTCCTTTGGATCGAAGGAGTTATGTTAGTTCAGGCTGAAAATAGTCAACGAGCTATACTCCCACCAGAGATTTCTGGCTCATCCACGGAGACTAGTCGCTACCTATTTTCAGATAGGGTCCCAAACACCAGCAATTACAACAACACCAACTACCAGACAACACCTATGGACTTGAGTATCACCAGCAATTACAACAACACCAACTACCAGACAACACCTATGGACTTGAGTATCACCAGCAATTACAACAACACCAACTACCAGACAACACCTATGGACTTGAGTACCACCAGCAATTACAACAACACCAACTACCAGACAACACCTATGGACTTGAGTATCACCAGGACAATGGAGAGTGGGACAATGGACAGTGGGACAATGGACAGTAGGAACAGGACAACAGACTCGAGCAACACCATGAAAAATTCGGTATATATAAAAATGGATAGAATAATTTCATCCACCTACTCATCACCAATCTGCCAACACAGCATCAACAAAAACTGTCTCTTTTTCATATGGAACTCATTCAACACAATTGATGTAAAAATATTGTTTGAAAACCTTAAACCTCATATAATTGATATAATACTTGAAAATTCTGAAAAATTCCATTATAATATTAAGTGGTATGTGAGTTTAACAGTTAAATTGAAAAAGATTTCTGTTGATAAAGAGTTGTATGTTGAACCAACATTCCATGGACAATCGAGGTCTATAATCTCAGTCCATGAGAATCTTGATAAATTTAGTGTGCAATGGGAGGAGGCAGAGGGAAAAATTATGGAAGGGTTAGATAAATTCATAAAGTTAGGGAGTGGTTGGACTATAGACATATTCAAACAATTCAATTTCAACATGGTTAGATACAGACCAATAAGTGGTTCTGGCTCATACATTCCTACTCCAATTAAAATTATAAATAGGAAAGCTGTTATAAATGTGAAAAATGAAGATGATCTCTGCTTTGTCTGGTCCATCCTCTCCTATTTCAACACAACTCAGAAATATCGTATATCTGCACTTAAAAAAATAAAAGATAAAATTAATATTGAAAATTTATGCTTCCCATTAAAATTGAAAGACATACCTAAATTTGAGAACCAAAACACAACAATAGCTGTTAATGTTATTACATATGAAGAAGAGAAAGATATGTTCTATCCAGTCTTTGCATCCCAACACAGAAAAAGAGAGCATACAATCACACTGTTGTTGTTATCTAACAAAGAAGAACAAAAACACTACACCCTTGTTAAAAATCTATCCAGACTACTATCACATCTAACAAAAAGTCATGATAAAGAAGAAATTTGCCCCCACTGTTTTCAAAGATTCACTAATAAAAATGCAAAACGTAGTTTAGAAAAACATATTGAATTGTGCTCATCACACAAAACACAACGCATTAAAATTCCACAACAAAACACCGTTTTAAAGTTCACAAATTTCTCCTACACCCTACCCACACCCTTCACGATATATGCTGACTTTGAATGTTTAATTAAAGATGAAAAACATATACCATGTGGTTATGGATATGTAATAGTAAATGAAAGTGGATCAATTCATTATGGACCAAGGATAGTTAGAGCATCCAACCTGTCTGAATCATCAAATTTAATAGAAAAGTTTCTAGATGAATTAGATAAGCATGGAAATGAATTGAAAAAGCGATTGAAAATACAAGTGCCAATGCAGATTACAGTAGAAGAAGAAAACAAATTTAAAATGGTAGACGTGTGTTGCCTGTGTAATAAGAGCCTATTGTTTGATCGTGTGCGACACCACTCGCATTCAACTGGAAAGTTTATTGGAGCTGCTCATCAATCATGTAATCTTAATGCAAAACAAGTAGAGTTCATTCCTGTAATATTCCACAATTTCACCAGTTACGACTCACACTTCATTGTTCAATCACTCAATAAATATAAAAAGAGAATAAGTTGCTTAGCTAGGACAAGTGAAAAAATAATTTCAATAACACTAAATAACACTCTAAGATTTATCGATTCACTACAATTTCTGAATTCATCTCTTTCAAAATTAACAGAAAATATGTTATCAAATGCTTTCCAACTGATTTCAGCACATTTTCCAAATAATACAAATTTACTCTTGAAAAAACAAATATACCCATACGAATATATGGATTGTTTTGAGAAATTCGAAGAAACACAATTACCTTCCCGGGAAAAGTTCTACAACAAACTAACCGATTCAGATGTAAGTGAGACTGACTATCAAAATGCTATAACCGTTTGGAATGCGTTCAACTTGAAAAATCTTGGTCAATTTCACGATCTCTATCTAACCACCGATATACTCTTACTCGCCGATATATTTCAATCTTTCAGATCAACATTCCAGAAAACCTACAGTCTTGATCCATCCCACTTTTATTCGCTACCACACTATTCATGGAATGCAATGTTGAAAATGACTGGTATTGAACTTGAACTTTTAAGTGATCCAGATATGCACCTGTTTGTAGAGTCCGGTATTCGCGGGGGTTTAAGTGTAATCCCCAAACGATATGCAAAAGCCAACAACCAATATTTATCTACATATGATAAAAATTCCAAAACCACATTTATAATCTACTTAGATGCAAATAATTTATATGGTACAAGCATGAGTGAATCACTACCACACTCTGGATTCAAGTGGCTATCTAATGAGCAAATTCAAAATTTCGATGTTACAAAAATTTCAGATGAATCACACATTGGCTACTTTTTAGAAGTCGATCTTGAATATCCAGAAAGTCTGCATGATACGCACAATCATTACCCCCTGGCACCAGTAAAAGCCACACCACCATCAGGCCGATATGAGAAATTGATTACAACTTTTGAAAATCGTAAAAATTACATTCTACACTATAAAAATTTGAAACTTTACATGAGATTAGGTTTGAAATTAACAAAAATACACAGAGTGATGCAATTCAATCAATCAGCCTGGTTAGAGCAATTTATATCATTAAATACCGAATTGAGAAAGAATTCAAATAATGATTTTGATAGAGATCTTTACAAGCTATGTTCTAATGCAATTTATGGAAAAACGTTGGAAAATGTAAGGAATCACACCGATTTCAGGATTATAACTGATGAAAAACAACTTGATAAAGTGATTGCATATTCAAGAATGAAATACTGGTCCAGATTTAACGATGATGTTGCTGGTGTATGTCTAAATAAGCTTGAGGTTCATCTGAATCGTCCCATTTATGTGGGTATGGCAATACTTGAGTCAAGTAAAGCAATAATGTACAAATTCCATTATGATGAAATTCTAAAAATGTATCCCAATGTTGAACTGCTAATGTCTGATACAGATAGTTTTATGTATCTGATTCAAACAAACGATATTTATAAAGATATTGAAAGAAATTTGGATTTATTTGACACATCTAATTATCCAAAAGACCATCAATGTTACAGCACAAAACATAAAAAACAACTAGGTAAATTTAAGGATGAGTGTGGTGGAAAAATAATTTCTGGGTTTGTTGGACTACAAGCCAAAATGTATGCAATTCGCATAGGTGATTCAGAAAAGAAGGTTGCAAAGGGAATTCCCAAGAGTGCAAATAGAAATCAATTGAGATTTGAAGATTATAAAGAATGTCTGTTTGATGTAAAACACAAAAATGTAACATCATCAGCAATTGAAAGTAAACTGCATCATGTCTATACTGTTCAACGTGAAAAACTAGCTCTTCAACCTCATGACGATAAACGTTTCATACTACCAAACCGAATTGATACTCTAGCTTGGGGCCATAAAGATATTCCAATAAGAAAACGTAAAATTCGTGAGCAACCATCTCAAGGAAAAGTACAAAAACTTTAAAACCTGAAAAACTTTAAAATATAAAGAAACTTTTGAAAACTTTAAAATAAAATAAAAATTTTTTTTTTTTGCTTAAATAGGTCTGAGATCTAGAGTTTTAGGTGGGTTCCGAACCATTTGAAGTATTAATTTTTTTTTTTCATTGTTGTACTACTGTGTAAAAAAAAATATCATGTAACTGTTATCGAATTAGTTTATATTGAAATGATAAATTGAAGAATTCATCTAAAAAATACAATCTATGTAAACCTGGGTGCAGGTACCTGCGTAGGTGCGTAGGTGTGGGTACCTATACCTAGATTAATGTATGTAGGTAAAAAAAAAAATTTTTTTATTATTTTATTTATACTTTTTAAATTACTCTAATTATATAACTTATTATATTTATACTTTTTTTTAAAATTACTATACTACTTTATCATTTTGTTTTGTTAATATTATTTGTTTACATTACTTTTCTAACAATTCCACTCAATGGTGTATATTCATAGATATTTTCGTATATAATGAGACAGTATGCAGATGTATTTTCTGGGATATTTGCTGTTGTGTCAAATGAAAGTTTCACATCTAATGCACCCGATTTCAAGAGTTCACTTTGACGAGAACAGTCTATCACAATTAGTGGTGTTTTTTCAAATTTATCAAATGCTATTGATGTTCCCGAATCACTTTGTTTGTAGTAGGCGTGTTGAAAGGCGGCAAACATCTGATACAATGTATGTTTATTACCCATAATATTATCATAGGGAAAGTATTGTGCATTCAAATATAAGCGAACATTATTCAAATTACAAAAATCAAATTGAGATATATCGTTACGAAGGCTATTCTTTCTATTAGTTTGCAGTCCTAGTACAACAAATCTTGGTTTATCCATTTGTGATGCTGTCTTAACAGTCCACTGATGACTTGTGCTTTCCGGTAGGGTAGGATATTCATGTAATTGCCATGATCTGAATGGAAGGCTAATTGGTTTATCATTGTGAGATAATTTCAGTAGATTAAGACGAATTGTGTCTGCTACATGTATGTAGGGTACTTTCCATTGTATTTTTGTTAGATTAATTTCGATTTTAGTACCAGCGGTGGTTTGAATTGCATTTAAATCAGATGAAGATCGAAGCAGAACCAATTCTTGTTTTACATTCAAAATAATTTTTCTATAGTCTTCCATGAAGCCTAACCACATTTCCAGTGGAATACAAAAGCTAAATTTCTTTTTATTTGCCCATCCATCTCGATTCCATCCTGCATTCTCCCATATACATTTATTTTGTGGAGTTTCGCACAAGAGGTTTTTCATTGTTGTTGTCATGCCAACGTTACGTGTGCGGTCAACTTCGACTCCACCCACCTCATATCTAATCTCATCGAATAAATAGGCTATTCCATTGTTCACCAATACAAAGTCAACTTCAGTATTGTCTGCTTTTTGTACTTTAATATTACCCTCTATTAGAAGATAGCTTTTACATGGTAGAGTGTAGACATCCTGTTGATTTACATTGATACGAATTTCATCATTATTTTTGTATGTTTGTGATGCATATGGTGTGTGAGTGTGATACTCGAATTGGGTTATACTCTCATCGAATTGTACTTTCTCACCAACATTGAATATTGAATCAATTTGCATACCGTGAGGAATTTGGTGATTCATTGTTTATATTTTTATTATATACAAAAAAACCTAATCTTTGTAGTAGTTGTCTATTTTTAGGTATAAGTGATTTCCTATCTGTTGCATCATGCTGTTGTGATTGATGATTTTTTGTAAATATTAGCATATTTTTTATATTATAAAATTACTGGTTTTTTTCTTACATGTAAGCGTACTGTTATTGTTTCTCCACGAAAGTTTACCACATTCCCGTCCTGATCGATTATATTTATACAAATTTGATTTATTGTGTTTGTATTGATTGGCATGTACACCACAGTTGTGGGTGATTCAATTATTTTATAGCCAGGTGGTACAATTGTGTAAAACTCATGAATTGTGTGACCTTCACTGCCGTTATTGTATGAACCCTGTGCAATATTGCATTCTACACGTATACTATTCACACGCATTATATGAACGGGTTTTGTTGATATATGCCATTTATTTGCTAGTAATTTTTCATGTTGAAATCCAAGTATTGGACCAATGCTGTCCTTCATAGTTAGATCAATATCTTTATCTGCATACAGCTCACACTGTAGTGTATTGTTGTTGGCTTTGATTCTCAGTTGACTGCTTGTCAGTTTAAGATTATTTCAAATATAATTTAGAATATCCTCCAATTCGTATGATCCTTCTGGTATTTCAACCACACGCCCATCATACACGAACTTATTGTTTACATTTGTTTCAATATTTGGAATTGTATTGTATGTGTACATGTTGACTAGACCCACTTCATAATCAAAGCTATCCAATTCAACTGGTGGGAAGATTTCACTAACCAATGGATTCTTGTTTGCTGTTAGTGTAAACATAATCACTATATTTTTTATACAGCCACAATAGACACAGATGTCCGCATGAGTGCTCCATTTGTTGATATTTCTTGTAGTTGTATCGAACTCTTACACCTTGCATATATTTCATAAATTCAAGTGGTGGACTTAGATTACCAAAACTGTCAAAATAGTCACATAGATTAGCGTTTTTGAAGTAGCACGTCCAATGAGTGCCCTCACCAATTTCATTATCCAGATTGATTACACCCAGTTCTAGGTGTTTAAGTGGTGTGTTTGGTAGTTTATCTCTCATATAAATTCCACGTAACGGTAAGTCAAGCTGTTTTGCATACTTTACTATATCTACATTTGATAATGGGGATTTTTTTTTAAAATGGCTTTCAATGCACTCTCTACCTTCTTCTTCTTCTTTATACCACAACCTTTGTATGGTTTCAAATAGACACCTTTACCGAGTTTCTTTCCTCCTCCACCAAATTTCACTTTTGCATTCATAAGATTTGTAACTAGATAGGCTGCTGCTCGTTCAGGAAGACTAGCATCGGCTGCTTTTACTCTTTCCCATGCAAGTGCTGCAAGTTTCCTATCAGCTTCCGTTCGATTTTGTGTTGGGTCACTATAGGCTATATCATGCTCTCGACATGCTTCATCTAATCTATTTATTCCTTTATCTCCTCTTGCTAATCGTTTTTTCAGGTTTGTCGCGGGTCCACAGAATTCGTACCCGGGAATATGGAGCTCCATGGGCAGTAAATCAATTGCTTTATTAATTACGGAACCCAATATACCAGATCCCAACTTCTTTTTCATCGACCTCTTCTTTTTCGGAGTATTTTTTCTATTCATTTTTATATAGATAATTTTTCTCATACCATCTTTTAAATGAAGAATTATAGATGGAGAGATCCTTTACAGCCTCTCTATAGTTGGTAAGTAATTGTGGATCTGTCATGTGTTTCCACTGTTGTCTAATATCAATGTTTGGTAAGTAGAAATCTTTAACTGTATCTATTTGTTGTGCTAGAGTAATGGCGTTTTGAAACAAGTTTATCATCTCTTCTCTCTCCAAGTCCAGTGTCTCTTTTCTACTCAAATGTCGACCAAATTTATCAATAGTCATGCTTGTTTTTATTATAATTCATGTTTGTAGATAAATTTACTCTCAAACCATGCTCTAAAAAACCATGGATTTTCAGTTTCCTCTGAATATTTTCTATACTGATCAAATAGGTTTGGATCTGTCATTGCTCGCCACTGATCAATGTTGTTGAGATCAACTCTTGGAAGATGGTGTGCCGCAAGTGGTATCAATTGTAGGATATCAATTAAATTCTGCACCAATTGTTTCAATTCTTCATTGATATTTGCCTTTCTACTTGCATACAAATGTCGCCCAAATTTATCAAGTCATTTTTATAATACTAGATTACCACCTATAATGATACCGATTTCACGTAATTCTTCAATTATTGATGCAATTTCTGAATCATGACCAGTGTGTCCGGCAAGTTTTGAATTAATCAACAATTCCAATCTTTCACACAATTCATTTGGATTATCCCAATAGGTGTAGACATTGCTCTTAGGTGAGGTTTCAATTTGCATATCATGTATTCCACTACCCAGTTTTTGTTCAACTCCTTTAACACGTTTAGGTGGAAATAAATCTTTAATTATGCGAGTGTATTTATAACTGGTATTTCTTTTCACACGTCCCAATGCATCAAGATGAACTCCAGTTAGTTCAAGTATATGTTTATAGTCGACAAGATCACCTTTCCTATAGATGAATGTATCTGGAATTGCTTTGAATAGCAGCTCTAGTAGACCGTGTGTAAGCGGGAATGATTTATTACCATCAATAATGATTTTTTTATCATCAAACTTGATAACTTTGTTTCCAATTTGCCATTCATTGATTGTGGGATTAAAGTGAACTCCATACAGATTTTGACCTTTTGTTGTTCTCATAAAATTATCAATGTATTTACCTATACGATTTCTAGATGCAAATTTCCGACTAGACTCTCTACTGTCTCTTCTACTACTTTCATCTAAATTACTGGGAACACTGGAGGTGTCTAAATTAGAAGATTCTAAATTACTGGGAACATTGGAGGTGTCTAAATTACTGGGAACATTGGAGGTGTCTAAATTGGAAGAGTCTAAAAAACTGGGAACATTGGAAGAATTGAAAATGTTTGTTGTGTCTAAATTAGTGGAGTCTAGAATGGGGTAGTCTTCCTCTTCCTCCTCTACCTCCCCCTCCTCTTCCTCATCCTCCTCCTCTTTCATTTCCTGTTTAACATCAAATTGTTGTTGTTGTTTAAATTGATTCAATGATTCTGTAATTGGTTTATATTGTTTCTGTAAATTTTCTTCTTCACTAATTGCATCATACAATAATTCTCGATGTTTTCGACGTATAGAGTCACGCAGCTGTTTTATATTATTCTTAATGGCTGTCAATTCTTTTAGATCCTTTTTCAGTATCATTTTTATAATAGAATAAATTTATCAAATCCAACTCTGTATCTTCCGTTATCCAGTGCACAATCTTTGTTTATGACTAGAAAATTATTATTATTCCATGCTTGAGCACACATTCTACTGAACTCTTCCCTACTCAAATCTGGATATACATGATCATGATATATGTGTTGTAGATTACGATTATCCTGTTTGAATATAACAATCAAATTACTGTTGTCTCTAATCAATTGTTTAGGAATACTAGAGTACATTTGACAAATGTAGAAACTATCGATGTTTTTGTGTCTACCCATACTGAAATAGTCTCGAATATTCTGTTGTTTTTCCATACAAATATCATCGAAAATCATAACTGAATTGGTGTGTGCATCGTTTGGATGTGGTATTTCTTCATTATGCTGGTACAGATTGAATCCAACCTCGGCTACTTGACTCATAATTTCCTTGAGAAGTTGATACTTGTCTTGCTGGTGAGATTTGGTGAATACATATAAATGTGAAAACTTGACACCATTCTCAGCAAATAATAAATTAAAAACAGTATTTGTTTTTCCAACATTGGACGGCCCACACACAATACATCTTACACTATTTGGTAGAAGCACACTGTGTCTTATTTGTTGCTTTTTATTTAAATACTTGTCAAAGTTAATCAGTGGCAGTTTTGATTTGTGCTGTCTTAGCTTCATTTTTTTAATGTATTATTATCAATCCATGAATTGTATTTCGAATCAAAGCCCAACCATTTCACATACAATTTATTACCTTTCTTCTTTAGCACTCTTTCAATAAGATACACATCTGGGTACTTGGTTTTCTTCATTTCATACTCATAGAATGCACCCTTAATAATTTTATTGTTATCATCTTTGAGGTGATA
>OX418223.1:2235141-2315116 GCA_948455865.1 Conomelus anceps
AGATAGCAGGAGAAAAAGAAGACGAAATAAGTGAAATGGAAGAAGTAGAAGGCGAAGAACAAGAAAAAAAAGCAGAAAAAGAAGAGGAAAACGGAGAGAGACTAAGGGGAGGAGGATTGAGAAGAAGAAAAGGAAGACGAAGAGGAAGAGGGAGTGAAAGAAGATGAGGGTGAGGAGGAGGGAAATCAAGGGAAAGAAGGAGAGAAAGACAAAATGGAGGAGAAACGGGAAGAAAAAAAGGAAGACAAACGGAAAAGGAAGAGAAAGAGAGAGAGGATGAGGTAGAGGAAGAGGAAGAGGAAGAAGAAGAGGATGAAGAAGAGGAAGAGGAAGAGAAAGAGGTTGAAAAAGGGGAAGAGGAAGAGGAAGAGGAAGAGGAAGAGGATGAGAAAGAGGAAGAGGAAGAAGAAGAGGATGAGGAAGAGGAAGAGGAAGAGGAAGAGGAAGAGGAAGTGAAATAAGATGAGGGTGAGGAGGAGGGAAATCAAGGGGAAGAAGAAGAGAAAGACAAAATGGAGGAGAAACGGGAAGAATAAAGAGGAAGACAAACGGAAAAGGAAGAGAAAGAGAGAGAGGATGAGGTAGAGGAAGAGGATGAGGAAGAGGAAGAGGAAGAAGAAGAGGAAGAGGAAGAGGAAGAGGAAGAGGAAGAGGAAGAGGAAGAGGAAGAGGAAGAGGAAGAGGAAGAGGAAGAGGAAGAGGAAGAGGAAGAGGAAGAAGAAGAGGAAGAAGAAGAGGAAGAGGAAGAGGAAGAGGAAGAGCAAGAGGAAGAGCAAGAGGAAGAGCAAGAGGAAGAGGAAGAAGAAGAGGAAGAAGAAGAGGAAGAAGAAGAGGAAGAAGAAGAGGAAAAAGAAGAGGAAGAGGAAGAGGAAGAAGAAGAGGAAGAGGATGAGGAAGAGGATGAGGGAGAGGATGAGGAAGAGGAAGTGGAAGAGGAAGAGGAAGAGGAAGAGGAAGTGGAAGAGGATGAGGAAGAGGAAGAGGAAGTGGAAGAGGAAGAAGAAGAAGAAGAAGAGGAAGGGAAGAGGAAGAGGAAGAGGAAGAGGTTGAGGATGAGGAAGAGGATGAGGAAGAGGAAGAGGAAGTGGAAGAGGATGAGGAAGAGGAAAAGGAAGTGGAAGAGGATGAGGAAGAGAAAAAGGAAGAGGAAAGAAGAGGAAAAACGTGATGAAGAGGTAGAAGACTGAAGAAGCTGGAAGAAATGCCGAACAGGAAACCAAGAGAAAGAAGGAGAAAATGGGAAAAAACAGGAAGAAAAAAAAGATGATAAAAATAAAAAGAAGAAGAAAAATAAGAAGACGCAAACCCGTGGAAGCATCGTGATAGTGTTAAGAATTCAGTAGGCCACATTCAGGCGTGTTACACAATGGCTTCTATTTGAAAATGTAAACGCTGTAATTGTGGCACTCAACTACTGCCTCTCACCAATTCATGGAAGCGTCGGGACGCCTGGCGTCCTCACCCTCCCCTCCCTTACCTACTCACTTAGTATTCCAGCCTATCTCAACCCCTCCCCCCCCCTCCCCATTTACTGGCAACTAACTGCCTCCTACCAACTTCGACATGTCTGTTTCGGTTCATGGAAGAAGTGACACTGCATTCACTGTCAGGTTGTAAAATCTTAATGAGAAGGATGAGGGGGAGAAGAAGAGATGAGAAGGAGGAGGGAGGAGGAAGATGAGAAGGAGGAGGAGGAGGAGGATGAGGAGGAGGAGGAGGAGGAGTAGGAGGAGGAGAAGGAAGAGGAAGATGAAGAGGAGGATGAGGAGAGAGAGGAGGAGGAGGAAGTGGATGAGGAAGAGGAAAAGGAAGAGGAAGAGGATGGCGAGGAGGAAGAGGAAGAGGTAGAGGGAGAGGAGTAGGAAGTGGAAAAGGAAGAGGAAGAGAAAGAGGAAGAGGGAAAGAAAGAGGGAGAGTAAAAAGAAGAGGAAGAGAAGAAAGCAGAGGAATGGAAAATGAAGAGGAAGAGGTGGAGGTAGTGGAAGAGGAAGAGGTAGAGGGAGTGGAAGGGTAAGTGGAAAAGGAAGAGAAAGAGGAAGAGGGAAAGGAAGAGAGAGAGAAAAAAAGAAGAGAAATGGAAAATGAAGTGTAAGAGGATGGCGAGGAGGAAGAGGTAGAGGTAGTGGAAGAGGAAGATAGATATATAGATAACTTGTCTTTATTGAGGCGAAGTTAGGACTCGCAGGTCCTCTCTTACACTCAACCCTAACAACTACATTATGAATTATAGTATTCAATCCATGAATAATATATAGAACATGGTAATATATAATGTACACATTTTAAATATACACACATACAACACACACACATACCCACACACATACATAAACCCTCGCTAAATGGTTCAATTAACAATAGAGTAAGTAAAAACAATTTAGAAGAATAGGTAGAAGAATTTAGAAGAGGTAGATGGAGAGGAAGGAGAAGTGGAAAAGAAAGAGGAAGAGAAAGAGGAAGAGGGAAAGGAAGAGGGAGAGAAAAAAGAAGAGAAAGAGAAAAAAGAAGAGAAATGGAAAATGAAGAGGACGAGGATGGCGAGGAGGAAAAGGTAGAGGTAGTGAAAGAGGAAGAGGTAGAGGGAGAGGAAGGGGAAGTGGAAAAGGAAGAGGAAGAGAAGAGGAAGAGGGAAAGGAAGAGGGAGAGAAAAAAGAAGGGAAAGAGAAAAAAGAATAGCAATGGAAAAGGAAGAGTAAGATGAAGAGGAAAAAGAAGATAAAGGGGTAGAAATCAAAAATACTGGAGAAGAAGCAGAACAGGAAACAGAGAAGAGAGCAGGAGTCGAAAAAGAAAAGAAGAAGTATAATACGAAGTAGAGGAAGAGGAAGAAAGAGAAGTAGAAGGCGATGAACAAGAAAATAAGGAAGCAAGTAAAAGCAGAAAAGGAAGAGGATGATAAGGGGAAGAGAATGATGAAGAGGAAGCGGAAAAAACAGAAGAGAAAATGGATGAGGATGGTTAAGAGGAAGTAAAAAGGAAGACTTCGAGTTACTGAAAGAGAAAGTGGAAGAAAAAACAGAAAAATGAAGAGAAAGAGGAGGAAGAAGATGAAGGGGTAAAAAAGAAGGCTAGAGACGCTGAAGAAGAAGCGGGACAGGAAGCAAAAGAGAGAGCAGGAGAAGAAGAAGAAAGGAGGATAAGGAATAGGAGGAGGAGGAGGAGGAGGAGGAGGAGGAGGAGGAGGAGGAGTAGGAGCCGGAGGAGGAGCCGGAGGAGGAGCCGGAGGAGGAGCCGGAGGAGGAGCCGGAGGCGGACGAGGAGGAGGAGGGGGAGGAGCCGGAGGCGGCCGAGGAGGAGGAGGAGGAGGAGGAGGAAGAGGACTGTGAAATCTTAATGTGTCTAGTCCAGGTGCGCTGGACTAGTGCTGGTTAATTTGCGCTCTATGCTGGGTGTACGTGTAATTTCTATTGTTCAAATGTGCTCGCTGGACATGGACCATATGATGGTGAGAAGAATGGCTTAATGCAATTCAAATTCTCCACATGAAGTGGTTTGTGAATGGGGAATGTGGATAGGTGGGTGCGGATGCAATCTAAATTGTTCTCAGTGAAGAGGAAAATTATGAGAGAATTGCTGTTGAAAGGAGTCGAGTAGCTAGAGTGAGAAGGGAGTTGAATGACGAATTAGGTGAATAAAGGATGAAGTGAGATGAAAGATTGATTATGAAGAAGTTGGATAAGGGTTGAGAGAATGGGAAGGACGTTGAAAGTGAGAAGAAAGTGTGAAGTGATGAAGAGGATAGGAATGGAATGAGATGAAATATATGTGACTATGAATAAGAAGGTAGGGAAAACGAAGGAGTCGAAAAATAAAAACGGAATTAATAGGATGACAAAGTAAAAGAAGGTAAAAATATGTAGAAAGAGAGATAAAAGTGTAATGTGATAAGGAGAATGGAAAGGAAATGAGTGTGAAGTGTGAGGATAAAGAAAAGGTAGGTCGAAAATGGAGGAGTCGCAATAAAGAAGAAGGAATTAATAGGCTCGGAACTCACCTAAAACTGTAGGTCCAACTCATCAATCATCATCATCATCCAACTCATTACCCACGCATAGGTCTCAGACCTTTGTGGGCTTCATCCTCAAACAAAAAAAATAAATAAATAGGACTACAAGATAAAAGGAAGGACAAATATGTAGAAAAAGATATAAAAGTGTAATATGATAAAGAGGACAGAAAAGAAATGATTGAGAAATGTGAGGACGAAGAAAAAGAAGGTAGAAAATGGAGGAGTTGAAAAACGAAGACGGAATTAATAAGAGGACAAGGTAAATGGAAGGACAAATATGTAGAATTGATTTTCGACTGTAGAATGCGATAAGGCAAGTGGAAATAAGTTCAGAAGAAGTACTAAGTAGAAAAAATAAGATATAAGGGAGAAGATTACTAATATCAGCAATATTACAGAACGTTGAGTACAACTATTACATCGACATATTGTTGACCGAACGAAGAGAGGTCTCTGTTTCAAGTCAACCGCTTTTTGCATTTGTCTGTCTGTTTATCTGGTTGTTTGTATGTCTATTTGTCTGTCTCTCTGTTTGTCTTTCTGTTAGTCTGTCTGTTTGTAACGTATTTATAGCTAAACGCGTGAAACAATTGTAGAACATTTTGCATGGATGTTCCTTTCAAGAATGTGCAACGTTGTATGTGTAAGGATTTTCGAAATTCGCTTCATTTGAAGGATATTTAGAAGGAAAAATGGAAGGCCTGAATGACTTCTTCTATATAACATAAATATGATTTACAAAATGAGCTTCTCTACACATGCAATTGAAATCAGATTTTAAGATAGCCTCAGGCCCTCTTAATTCGTCTTATTCATCTTCATATGAATTAAGTTATCATTTTAACATAATTAATCTTCATAAATGATTTAAGTTATCATTTTTGTTTGAGAAACAAATCATTTCTAATATTGTTTATTGAGAAATAAAATTATTTATTCATTATTTCAATTAAGTATAATAACAAGTGATTTTTAAGTAAATGATAGGCTATACAAATTTAATTAATATTGTTCTATAAATTCATTCATCAGGCATAATATAATTTGAGCTATCACTGTCTCGCAAATACAAAACATAGCCTTGTTGATGTGATACAGAGTGACTTTTTGTGGAAAAAAGACATGAGACTATTAAAATTGAATCAAGGATTAGGTCTGACTGAGTTCAATTTTACGATGGTGTTTTCATTGAGTACTTCGAGTATGTTCTGTGCAAGCACCCTTATTCTTGGGTGTGAAGTCTACTGTTCATAGATTTATGAGCATAATGGAAGTAAAAACAAGCTCCAGTACTAAAATCCAATTATTCGATACTGTATAAACTAGATTAAAAATTGTGAGAGAATATTAAATGAGATGGAATTCAGTACACAGTTTCAATTTGGTACTAAATAAACGAGTATAGAAATTGAAAGATTAGGAAAGACAATGAGTTCAGTACAAAGATCCAATTTGATACCAAATAAACGAAATTAGAAATTGGGTGGGAATGGCAGACTGAGTGAGCAGTGCCGTGCTGCAAGAGACAAAGCTCTTAAATAAACTTCCATCACATGCTTTTACTGTTTTCCTTTTGCGAAAAAGGAAGGGAAATGGAGAAACGATAAGGGGGAAAGAGAAGAAAAACAATGGGAGACTGTCAGATTGTTTCTGTTGGTTGATGGCATGTGTAAACAACGGAGCAACGTATCGTATCACAAGTGAAAATATTTCCCAAGTAAACTGTGCGGCTTCACAGATGTGATATTATGTCATTTCATGTGGAAATACTAAGCTTGGTCTATGAAGAAAGGAATGCTCTGTCTCGTTAATACAAACATTGAGTTATACTTTTGAACAATTTGTTTCTGGATTTCTTGTTCCATGACGAACTGCGTTGTTAATATTAACTTTTCATATGAAATTTAACGACATGCAGTCAAATATAATTATATTTGACTGCATGTCGTTAAATTTCATATGAAAAGTTAATTTGTTTCTTTTCCCAGTTGATTTTCATTCCCAATTCTGTTCTATTCACAAAGTCATGTCCTTTTTTAAGTAAAAAATGCTAAGGAAATTTGAGTCTCCTTTTTTGGGGTTTCCATTCTCTAATGTGTTCATTTTATTCATTTATGTTCATATATTGCAACTCATATCGATGTAATTAAACCTCATCACTCATGTCATCATATATCCCACAGACTTTCAGCTTTCAATAGTATGATTTATGAAGCTTATATTATACCTATGAGCAAACATCACTTTGAAAGAGAAATTAGTACTATTAAACAGATAGCTATTACAATTGGATATGAGGAGATCATTGCTGACAAAATTTTAAATAAAATAAGTAGGAAACTAGCAATCAGTGTAACTGGTTACTGAATTCCATCTTTACAATCATTGCTGTAACTGATACTGTAGAAAAGTCATGGATAACAGTACCTTGTTTTGGCTCAGTATCTGATAAATTAGAAAAAGAATTTAAAAAGAACGGTTTTGATGCAGCTATTCAAACAAAACCTATTTTAAAGACCTTGTTCGGGTTTGGTAAATATAAAATTGATATTTGAGATAAGTGTCTTTTTTAAATTAAATTGCGGTGATTGTAATGCCTGTTATGTGGGTTAGGCCGGTGGAAGTTTCAAATGTAGAGTAAATGAACATCGAGATTGAAAACCCAAAAACGAGACTTAATTTTGCAGAGTACCTCATTACTTATGGACACAAGTTCAAGGCTGAAGAAAATGTTGAATTTCCGCATTTGATTGGCAAAGGCAGAAAATTGGACATTTTAGAAGCTTTGGTGACAGTGGCGTACCGAGGTTTTAAGCGCCCTGGAGCGGAAGTGTCTAACGAAACCCCCCCCCCCCCCCGCCAAAAAAAATCAGTCTTACACTCAACCACCCAATGGGCTGATATTAATATAGTGGTAATTTAATGAACCAGCGGCTTTTTTTCCGCCTCTAACTATGCCGTATTTGTTAGAGATGCGAATCTCCAAGGAATAATTTTTCGCCAGGCCAGATTCTGCTTTTATCAATTTCCAAACAGCTTGTTTTGGATTTTTCCACTTTTCTATAAATTTATTTGCAGTTATTTTTTCGCATTTTGCAAGTCATCCTTATGAAATTTTTTTTATATTTTGGAAATAGGATTCAAAAGTGAAGTATTTCAGTCCTGTTCTTAATATAAAAACCATTGAACTTTTTGTGGATTTATTTTTTCAGAATAAATTCAAAGTCTTCATTCAATTACTTGAATTTGTTATACCTTCTGCCACCCAATTTAAATTGTTTTGGCTTTGCTACTTTCGACCATTTGCTACTTTTGACTCGACCGTTTTGCATTCTGTCTGGTTGTAACGCATTTACGGCTGAACGCATGAACCGATTTATTTTAAATTTGACATGAATTTTCCTTTTAGTCATGCGCAGCGATGTTTACATACGGTTTTTTAAAAATTGTGTTGCATTTCACCCTTTTGGCCTTCATTATAGTAATACATTTTTTTGTAAGTAAAAGGTAATTTTCTCTCAAGAACGGTGCGCCCCTCAGAGCCTTGCGCCCTGGAGCGACTGCTCCACTCGCTCCATTATCAGTACGCCACTGTTTGGTGATAACTAGGTTGGTGAAAAACACAAGTTCAAGGCTGAAGAAAATGTTGAATTTCTGCATTTGATTGGCAGAGGCAGAAAATTGGACATTTTAAAAGCTTTGGTGATAACTGGGTTGGTGAAAAACACAAGTTCAAGGCTGAAGAAAATGGTGAATTTCTGCATTTGATTGGCAAAGGCAAAAAATTTGACATTTTAGAAGCTTTGGAGATAACTAGGTTGGTAAAAAACGATTCCAATACAACTTTAAACGATCAAATTTATTCCAACCAATTCAATACAACCAACTTGGTTTCATCATGATTCTGGCCTACTCTTTAATAACTCTGCAACTTCGGATTTTTCTCGGTTGACCTTGACTGCATTTCAATGAACTTTAATTTTTAATTTTTTAAAATTCTAGCCTTCTTGTGTATTGTCCTTGTTTGTTACTTTTGGTTCTTGATTTTGACACTTATTTTTGCTTGTTGCTCCTCCCACCAGTTGGCGGGTCTTGTTTTGGCCTTCAGCCAATCACAGACCTTCAATAGAGGTCAGCATATAAGAGGCACTTTTTCCCTCAGCCAATAGTATCATTCCGTGTTTAGTATTTATATTAAGCTACTCTGTACTTTAGTTTTAGTTTGTTTGAGATTGATAATGGTGTAACAACCGAAATTAGTCTCTCACTGTTTTCAATAAATATGGTTGTGACAACTTCCAGTCTTATTATACATTCTAATCATTCCCTGAAGTATTGTGTACAACAAATATTTATATACAACAAATATATGTGTACAACAAATATATTATACAACAAATTTTGAAAAATTGTATCCCTGTAGTTTTAGTATGATTGAGATTGATAATGTTGTAACAACCGAAACTAATTTCTCACTGTTTTCAATAAATATGTTTGTGACAATTTCAAGTCTTGATATTATTCATTCTAATCATTTCCTGATGTCTTGTGTACTATAGTTTATACAACACATTTTGAAATATTGTATCCCCGGTGGTACTGGGTTTATTCAATTACAACCAAAATAACTAGTGGAATAGGGGAAATGGTACGTTTAAGAGACATGCAGCAGAGGAGCAGTTATTTGATTAATACAAATAAACTGGGAATGAAACGTTTTTGAGCGCCGTTAGTATCTCGTGTATTATTCCTATTGTAGCTGTGAACGCAGAGCAGTCTACCTTCTGCTATACAGAGTACATGGGACGCTCGAGGGGATCAGCCGCCTAAAAAAGCTGGCTAAAAAAAGTACACTGCCCCGCTCTTGGCTTCGGCAGCCCTTTGTGCGATGTGGCCCCGTTTTCCAGTATTCCAGAGCTCAGCATCAGCTTCAATGATTCCAGTTGCCGCTCCAGGAGTCGTTCCAAAATTGATCCTTTATCCTCCAGTGAGCAGGGTTTGAATAAAATATTTTGGACGTTTTGTACCATGGGTCTATTGAGTGCATAGTGCACTGAGTCTGCCATATAGGGTGCGTTCAGACTGTAACAGAACACTGTCATGTAACCGTGTTGTATAACGTTTTACAAAGGAATGCAGTTTCCAAAATCAAAAACGAAGTGTTTATGTATATTATTTATTTCTGATGATGCCCACATGAGCCTGAAGACTTGTGCGTTGGTAATGTGGCGAATGGGTGAATGATGAGAAACACTCATGGCTGAATGAGATTCGAACCCAAGGCTGCAGGAAACGAAGCCAGCCAGAGTTTTATCTTATCTCAGACAAGCGCTCCAACCAACTGCGCTACAAGAGCCGATATTTTTATATCATTTTTTCAAAATTAATAGTTCGCAACACCTTCGTTGTAAAACCTTATTTATCAATTCTTTGTATTACAATGTTTTCATAATATATCAATAGTTCATAACTAACACCTCTGTTATCATACCTTGGTTTTCAAACTTTCATGTATAAGTTACAGTTGTTACAAAGCCTAATCGCACTGTGAATGCTGAAAACGTATTACAACAATTAGGTCACATATCATATTGTAATACCTATATCGTGAGAAGAAAGCTCATATTGCATGTAAACAGATATCGACATTTACGAAACTCCTGGGCGCTCTTTGTAACGGTGACCAATTGGATTGGCCAGCAAAAGACTCTGTTCTCTGCTGTAACACCACTTCCCGGTGGTTCGGAGCCCACATAAAACTGTAGGTCCAACTCATCAATCACCATCATACAATTTCTTACCCACGCATAGGTCTCAGACCTATGTGGGCTTCATCCTCCGAAAAAAACAATATGGAAGTCAATGATAGCAGCTATGTTCAAGTGCAAGACGCACACAAGGGGCGAGCTTGTTTCACACCTAAATGTTTTCGGTTAAGACTGCACAGGAAATTTGGTGTTCAAGATGTTCACTACTTAATCTGAACACGAAACAGATTCAGTATTATTCATTAATAGTCAAAGTGAAAATGTGTTTCGGAGGACACGTTAAGCCGTCGGTCCCGGTTGCATATAAAAAAAAGCAGTCGTTAAAAAAACGGCGAGGTGGAACTACCCGTAAGCTTCTCCCCACCACGAAAAGCCATACGAATTTACTTAAAGTAAAAATAATTGAGTAAGTAAAAAAAAAGTCGAGATAGTCTAAGTCAAAGTATCATCCATTGATCGTCAAATTAACAATCATTAATAGCCAATAGTGGAAATGGGTTGATTAAATGTCTAACCAATATTCGATCTATTTTATTTATTTATAAAAACACAAATACAAATTATTTTGTGGATATTTAAAAAGAAACTCTACTCAAAAAAACTGTTATGAAAGGTATTTTGTCAATAATTATGATACCTCACTATAATACAGTACTATGTGTCGGGGTGAATAGGGACCGGAACAAAGTGGCCCTATGACAACGTTCCTCAACGACAAAGTTCCCCAATCAGGGCTTGTTTTCCAATGGAAAACAGGGACTGGTTGTCGTTTGCGCGCAGCGTCAAACTGTACCACTCTGGAATATGGACTAGTTTTTCGTTGGGACACTTTGTCATCGTCCCACTATTGATTATAGTCAATAGTGGAACTGAGAGAAAATCACGATCAAAAGTCAAAAAACAGCTTCAAAAATCTCTTTCCAGGTCTCCTGAGTGAGAAAGATTATAAAAATCATTGAAAAGATTGCTGAGTGCTGAATCTGGCCAGCAATGACGACAGATCCGGTCCAATGCCGAAAATGTCGAATATGTAGAAAGAGAAAAAAATAGACTGAAGCATTCTCCTTCGAATGAGATAAACGTCTCTCAATTTTTCGAGGCTTAATAAAATCTCTTTCGTTTCGCATCAGTGACGTGGAATGGGTGGTATGTCCACATTCGGATTATTCGGACTACGGATTATCCGGTGTCCGGAATATCGAAGCGAATCACATGAAAAAGTTTCGGGAAACCATCGATGGTGTGATGCACGTTTCCGTTATAAAATTCCCAATCTTTTTCTTTTTATCTTTTAATCTGACTGAGAACATCGTCACCTCGTTTTTTCTATTCAATATTTTCTACATTTCGTTTTCACACTCGAAAATATTCTTTCCATTTTTCTTCAATCTTTCCCTTTCATTCAAGGTTGGGTGTTTTAGAGTCGACGGATTTTGTCCAAATTTCGCCGTTTCATGTGAATGCATCGCTCAGATTCTTTATGTTAAACATAATTTCCGATAAAAATTACTATACTTTCGAAAAAAATAAAGAAAACTTTCGTACTTTCTATTTCTATACCACCGTCTACAAACTATAAGGTGTCAGTAATATTGTTCTATATCACTTGTAGCAGAAATAATTTGTAAATTTACATAAGACGTCTAAGCTACGTTCTCCTAGGCACTCTTTGTAAGGATGACCGATTAGATTGGCCAGCAAAAAGACACTGTTCTCTTCTGTAAAATTACTTCCCGGTGGTTCGGAACCCACCTAAAACTGTAGGTCCAGCTCATCAATCACCATCATCCAACTCATTACCCACGCACAGGTCTCAGACCTATGTGGGTTCATCCTCCAAAAAAAATTTTTCTTATTCATTTCCCTGTATGTTTCTAGCCTTTTTTCTCATCAACTGTCATACTTTTAAATCATACTCTCCCAATTAAAATAAAAAATGGAAGCAACTAGGTATGCTATTTTCAAATACATACCATAAACATAGTGTTTTGAAAAGAGAAATGAATTTATTTATTATAAACTAACCGAATGATCTTATTGTTCAAGGTCATGTTCATATTTATATATCACTTCTTTAAACTATAAATTCACACAAATAAAATCTGAATCTTTCTTTCTCTAACACTCTCTCACACACACACACTCTCTTTGTCTCTCAATATTTGTCTATTTCATATTTTCTCTTTAATCCTCTTCTACTGCTCTAATTTCTTTTCATCACTATTTCTTCTTTCTACTTTCTATCCCTCACACTTTTCACCAGCACACTCTCTCTCTCCCACTCTCTCTCTCTTTCTACAACACCCCTCCCACACTTCTAACTGAACGGAAGTAGCACTGCTAGCTCCCAGCACAGAGACCAACTAGGACAAGTTTTCATTAGAAGGATCTCCGGCTCAAAATTAGAAAACGTACTCCATTGCAAACATTAACAAACTGAACGTGCACTAAAATTCAAAATGGCGGCTTCAGCTTTCCCGCTATTGTACAAATAATTCGCGTCAACATTGTTAGACTTCTCTTTTGCTACCCAAATTAATTTTCTGCTGTATTTTCCGCCATTGTTTGCTGGTCAACTATCAAGTACACGGTTTTGTAGAAAGTGAATATTATTTGTCTGTCTTTGTCCTATTTGCTCTGTTAAATTTCGTTTGTCTTTGTCCTATTTGTTTTGTTCAATTTCGTTTGTCTTTGTCCTATTTGCTTTGTTAAATTTCGTTTGTTTTTGTCCTATTTGTTTTGCTTAATTTCGTTTTGTTGTATTCAATTTCTACGGCTTTGTTCAATGTCCGTTTGAAAAAATTACATTGAACAAAGACTTTGTTCAACAAAAGGCTTGAAAGGCTCTTTTAGAAATTCCAGCCAACATTTGAAATTAATTTTTTTTTTTTTTTTTGATAATCAAAACAAAACAAATAACTTATAATGTTTGAAATAAACATACTGATGTCAATTGAACTCAATTTTATATTCTATTTATTTCAAATTTCAACAATGTCAGAGTTTCGATGCTCATGACAATAAGCATCAATGAGCATAATCATCTCTGGTTGAGTCTCACAGTCGAATCCAGTTCTATCAGAATTATCAAATGCAGTCAATAATTTCATCTCATCAATAAAATTTTGTTTAGATCAGTTGCTCCGATAACAATTCCGATACATGATGAACAATTCCGCACAATGATACATCGATGTGAACATTCGAAACTCTTTTTTTGACATTATAGACTTCATGGAAAAATTGTTTAATTTTAGTATAGCAAAGCTGTTATGTATGTTTTATTCAACACTTGTTTTTTAACTTTGACAATATGTATATTTACTGTAGTTTTATTTCTTTTATCTACGACCATGTCATAATGTATACATTACAGTTTCACAATTGATGCCAAAACAGCTGTCTTTTCGAAATGCTTTTTGAAACCCGTTGCATAATGAGCTCATTATATTACAGGTTCTACATTATAACACGGGTTCTGGACCAACCAGAAGCATTTTTGATGGAATCAATATCGTAATTCAATATTGTGAGACTATCAGCTGATTTGATCAAACTGCTACACCAGCTGCTTTAACCTAACAATCTACTATAACTTCCCATATTTGAGATGAGAGGTTAGGTATCTCTGACAGTCACAGGTAAAATGAAATTGTTTTAATTAAATGTATACTAGTGGTCGCATTCGCTCGTGTTATAACTTACATCTAACTCGTGCCTTAATAAGGGTCAAAATAAAATCGTTGCATAAACTACTATTTTATTACACTAGTAGACTACTGGTTGATTTCTGAGTAATTGTATTATCCTGATTAGGCGGTAGAAGGGACCAAATTGTCCTTACCTTGCCAGGGGATAAATAAAACATCCAATCAATCATTCTTGGAGTCTCTAAAACGTAATCTTTAAAAAGAAAAATCACATACAAATTGGGAATTGAAATTATAATATATTTCTAAATGTTATCATATCAAATTAATGTAAATAAGGACTTCCTAGTTTCTTTAAAATTAGGAATTCATAGAACTAGATTGCAGAGGGCATTTCATAGTATTTGCGTACGATAAATCATAATTGTTATCGGAGCAACTGATCTAAACAAAATTTTATTGATGAGATGAAATTATTGACTGCATTTGATAATTCTGATAGAACTGGATTCGACTGTGAGACTCAACCAGAGATGATTATGCTCATTGATGCTTATTGTCATGAGCATCGAAACTCTGACATTGTTGAAATTTGAAATAAATAGAATATAAAATTGAGTTCAATTGACATCAGTATGTTTATTTCAAACATTATAAGTTATTTGTTTTGTTTTGATTATCAAAAAAAAAAAAAAAAAATTAATTTCAAATGTTGGCTGGAATTTCTAAAAGAGCCTTTCAAGCCTTTTGTTGAACAAAGTCTTTGTTCAATGTAATTTTTTCAAACGGACATTGAACAAAGCCGTAGAAATTGAATACAACAAAACGAAATTAAGCAAAACAAATAGGACAAAAACAAACGAAATTTAACAAAGCAAATAGGACAAAGACAAACGAAATTGAACAAAACAAATAGGACAAAGACAAACGAAATTTAACAGAGCAAATAGGACAAAGACAGACAAATAATATTCACTTTCTACAAAACCGTGTACTTGATAGTTGACCAGCAAACAATGGCGGAAAATACAGCAGAAAATTAATTTGGGTAGCAAAAGAGAACTCTAACAATGTTGTCGCAAATTATTTGTATAGTAGCAGGAAAGCTGAAGCCGCCATTCTGAATTTTAGTGCACGTTCAGTTTGTTGACGTTTGCAATGGAGTATGTTTTGGTGATTCTATTGACTGGTAAAAACATAGTTAAAAACATACTATAAACATAGTCTAGTGGTTAAGGCGCCCGACCGGCAATTGGGAGGTCCGTGGTTCGATTCCCGGTGGTGACTGATATTTTTGTACAGTAGAATTCATCGATTTCCATTAGCTATTCAATACAATTGTCAATATCCGCCATTGCGGAAGTCTTCAGTATGAACTAATAGCACTTAAGGGAATTCGAAATTAATAAATTCTGTTTAAATCTGCAATAGATTGGATAATAATCACACTGAATCGAGTAGGCTACAGTATAATCGAAATAGACAAAAAATTCATATATAAATTGAAATCTGTGATGTTTTCCATGACGAAATACTTTAATGAACAATCTAATATCAAAACAGACACTGTATTTCAATTTAATATATATTGTCTTTACTCCCTTATATTGGAGATGCTAGAGGGATGCATTTCACTTCTGAAAAGCTTATAGAGAATATGACTACAGCGGAACCTTGATAAATCGAACCTCAATAAATCGAAATCCTTGATAAATCGAATTTTTCCAATTCCCCTAGAACTTGCTATCCTACCACCATGTTATTTTACCTTTATAAATCGAAGATTTCATGGATATTACCTTGATAAATCGAAGTTTTTGGATCTATTGAGCTTTAATACTAACCTCTATAATTCGAAGGTTTGGCAGAAAACCCTTTATATTTCGAAGTTTTGCAGTTTTCGGACCTTTATAGATCGAAGTTGTAATAAGAGAACCTTAGTAAATCGAAGTTGCATGCTTATTGGATAAGATTCTGTGGCACGAATACAATAACTGATTACAGTAACCTCTATAAATCGAAGTATTTTAAGATGGATCTTGATAAATCGAACCTCAATAAATCGAAATCTTTGATAAATCGAATTTTTGCCGTTCCCCTTGAGATTCGATTTATCAAGGTTCCACTGTATAATATAAACTTTATATAATAAGGTTTGAATAATAACATGTTGTGATATTGAATCTCATAAAAAATATCAGATTTTCTTTGCTACCAAACATAAGAGTATTAGACGAGTCATGTGATAAAATGGATTTATCCCAGTTCTATCAAAATAATTATTCTTCATTTAAAACAAAGAATTGAAATGTTCATCTTTATAAATTTGTACACAATATTTTAATTATTTATTCAAGACTGTTGAAATAAATCTGATTGTTCATTTGATCTCAATCCCATCAGCCCCCACTTCTCATCAAATAATCCTCAATTACTTGTTAGTACAAAGTACAGTAAGTACACAGAGCCCAAGCGGCATCTCTGTAATTATCTTGTGCGCTTCACATCATCACCTCCAACCCCTAATCACAGTTGTAATGCTGAGCAAACAGAGTGCTCGAGGAACGCGCGCAAATTGGAGTGAGTGGAAGTGAATGCGTGTAGACAGAGATGGAGACATTCACACAAAGGAAGATTGATACACGGAAATAACTCTTGATTTTGCTGGAATTTAGTTTTGTTCCGCACAGATCTGCACTTCTTGTAGTGGAAGCGAACATCTTCACCGTTGTAGAGTGGAGAGAGATGGAGAAATAGAGAGGGTATGAGTGAGGGTGAAAGAGTAGAAAAGAACTTCAACGCTATTGTTTGCTCAAGATAATGGAGAAGGAGATGAGGATGAAAAAGAGGGAAGAGAAGGAAGAGGTGGTAGAGGAGGAAGAGGACGTAGAGGAGGTAGAGGAGGAAGAGGAGGAAGAGGAGGAAGAGGAGGAAGAGGAGGAAGAGGAGGAAGAGGAGGAAGAGGAGGAAGAGGAGGAAGAGGAGGAAGAGGAGGAAGAGGAGGAAGAGGAGGAAGAGGAGGAAGAGGAGGAAGAGGAGGAAGAGGAGGAAGAGGAGGAAGAGGAGGAAGAGGAGGAAGAGGAGGAAGAGGAGGAAGAGGAGGAAGAGGAGGAAGAGGAGGAAGAGGAGGAAGAGGAGGAAGAGGAGGAAGAGGAGGAAGAGGAGAAAGAGGAGGAAGAGGAGGAAGAGGTGCAAGAAGAGGAAGAGGAGGAAGAGGAGGAAGAGGAGGAAGAGGAGGAAGAGGAGGAAGAGGAGGAAGAGGAGGAAGAGGAGGAAGAGGAGGAAGAGGAGGAAGAGGAGGAAGAGGAGGAAGAGGAGGAAGAGGAGGAAGAGGAGAAAGAGGAGGAAGAGGAGGAAGAGGTGCAAGAAGAGGAAGAGGAGGAAGAGGAGGAAGAGGAGGAAGAGGAGGAAGAGGAGGAAGAGGAGGAAGAGGAGGAAGAGGAGGAAGAGGAGGAAGAGGAGGAAGAGGAGGAAGAGGAGGAAGAGGAGGAAGAGGAGGAAGAGGAGGAAGAGGAGGAAGAGGAGGAAGAGGAGGAAGAGGAGGAAGAGGAGGAAGAGGAGGAAGAGGAGGAAGAGGAGGAAGAGGAGGAAGAGGAGGAAGAGGAGGAAGAGGAGGAAGAGGAGGAAGAGGAGGAAGAGGAGGAAGAGGAGGAAGAGGAGGAAGAGGAGGAAGAGGAGGAAGAGGAGGAAGAGAAGGAAGAGGAGGAAGAGAAATAGAGAAGAAGAAGAACAATAACAGGAAGACAAAGGAGAAGAAAAAGAGGGAGTGAATAAGAAAAATAAAAGGTAAAGAATAAGGAGAAGGATAAGGAGAAAGGGAGGGAATAAGAAGAAGGAAAAGAGGAAGAAGAAGAGAGAGAGAAGGGATAGAAGAGAGATATGGAGAGGAAGAAAGAGAAGAAGGAAGAGAACATAAAAAAGAAGATGAATGAAATGGTTATGGAGGAGAAAGAGAAGAAAGAAAAATGACGGAAAATAAGGAGAGAAGGAATGAAATGAGGGTAAAGGAGCAGGAGAAGAAAAAGTAAAAGGAAAAGAACAGACGAGGAACTAGAAAAAGGAAAGAAGATGGTGGGAGAGGAGTAGGAGAAGAAGATGAAGAAGACAAAATAAAAGAAGAAGAATGAAAGAAGAAACAAACAAAGGAAGAAGAATAAAGAGAAAAGGATAAATATGCAATGTGGTGGGAGACGAAAATGACGAAGGATCGGCAGGAGAAGACGGAGAATAATGAGGAGGAAAAGAGGAAGGGAGTGGAGAAAGCGGAAGGAAAGAAAGTGGTGGAAAAGGAGGAAGGAGAGAAGGAGGTGGTGGATAAGAAGGAAGGAAGAAAGAAGGTGGAGGATAAGAAGAAGAGGAGGAAGAACGAATTGATTGTGAAGAAGCACGAGGAGAAGAAGGATTTAAAGAAGGAGCATGAGAAGAGGAACAAGAAGAGGAAAAAGAAGAAGGGGTGGATGAGGAGGAGAAGAACGAAAGAGGGAGGTGGTGGTGCGAGGAGGAGTAGAAGAGGATGAAGGAAGAGGAGAAGAAGAGAAAGAAGAAGGGGGAGGAGAAGAAAAATAGGTAGATGTTGGTACGAGGAGGAGTAGAAGATGATGAAGGAGGAGGAGAAGAAGAAAAATAAGGGGGAGAAGAAGAGAAATAAAAAGAGGAAAGAAAAGGAGAAAGTGAAGGAGAAGGAGAAGAAGAAAAATAAGGGGGAGAAGAAGAGAAATAAAAAGAGGAAAGAAAAGGAGAAAGTGAAGGAGGAGATGGATGAGGAGAAGACGATGCAGAAATAGTAGAAGGAGAAGAAGAATGAGAATAAAATGGAGGCTGTGATGAAGAAGAGAAATAAAAAAGGAAAGAAAATGAGGAAGTGGATGAAGAGATGGATGAGAAGAAGAAGGAGGAAAAAAAAGAAGGAGAAGAAAAATAAGGATAGGGGGTATAAAATGGAGGCGATGGCGAAGAAGAGGTAAGCTCGAGCTTGCGAGTTCTCTTGGAACGCCTTGGGAAATACTTTCGTTACCCCTACCCCTCGTGGAAAAGCGAGTTTCCCCCCATTTCAGCGGAAAAGCGACGACTTGTAATCAATCTGGAAGCCGGCTGTCAATCAAGACTTGTGCGCTTCCAAATAGAATCCAAATTACGCTCTTTGACAAATGCGTCGCGATACTATTTCATTGTTCTGCTGGCTGAGTATCTATTTGCTTGCTGTCTTCCTTTATTTGAAATGCCATGTCTTGTTTCGGAGAGAATCATTCCTTTGGTTGATTACTTACTTCTTAGAGAAGCGTAGGATGAGACAATATTACAATGTTGCACTTGAGAAGACAATGGGAATGCAATAAACTAATACTTTTCTCTATAATTGCTTGTGAAGAATCAGTGAATAATCGTAAAACTGCTGTTTACTAATAAGTATCAGTTTACTAATAAGAAGAAGGCAGTAATGTACTTTACTGTTCTCTGGATGACGTCATAGCTCACGTTTCCGATTGTTTTTTGGCATCAGATTTTATTCATGTTCAAGAGACTTGGTCTCCTAACTGTACCCTGCTTATATGTGTATGAAGCTGCTTTATATGGAAAAGAAACTGATATTAACTAAAATCTTGACGAACAAGATTATATAATATAATACAAGAAGTCTAAGTGATTATCACTTGGAGAGTCACAATAGTAGTTTATTCAAACAAAAACTTAGTTATATTGGTAGAAAACTCTTCAATCAGCTACCGCAGTTTATGAAGTCTTGAAAATATATAATTATTTGAAAAAAAAAATTGATAAATATTCAGTTGATATAGCTTTTTATAGTGTAAAAGAAGTCCTTTCACATCAAAATTAATCCTCACCTCAACTAATTGATATACTGTAGTAATTATGGTAACTAGTGTATAAGATTGTATAATATTATTGATCTGACTTGTCTTATACTCCTTAACTGGACGTTATAAAGAGAAAAAAAGATTTGTCTCGAATTAAAGTTAAAATAAAGTAAGAAAGTACGTCATGAACAACATGAGAATGCAGAACTTAAGAAAATTTTTATAAAAATAATGTAGACCAATAAAGAGACATGGGTTAAGAAAAAATTCCCAGCCTAGATAGATTATAGTTTCAAGTTAATTTTTTGAACTTGATTTGACTTTGAGATCAGTCTCAAAATGTTCAACTTATTCAAAACTCTATACCCATCTACATCTCTAACAAACATTACATGAAAATCAGGTACAAATCGATGGAAAATCGATCAAAACCAGTTTGAAATTGCAAGCTCAATTGCTATTTAATTTTAAAAACGTTGATTTGTACGGAATAGCTTCTTTGATGAATTTTGGAATGGAATAGCTTCTTTGATGAATTTTGGAATGGAATAGCTTCTTTGATGAATTTTTGTATGGAATAGCTTCTTTGATGAATTTTTTACGGAATAGCTTCTTTGATGAAGTTTTGTATGGAATAGCTGCTTTGGTGAATTTTTGTACGGAATAGCTTCTTTGATGAATTTTTGTACGGAATAGCTTCTTTGATGAATTTTTCGTCGTGTTGATGTCAATCATTTGCTATAAGTTTGTGAGTGGTGTTGAAATGAAGTTGAAAGTAAAATATAAACCTATGATTCACCCACAGAATGCTGATAAAAGTAAAGGATTATGAAGTGACTGAAGAAATAGGAAAGGAGATGAGCAAAAAAGTGATGTTTTGGACATCAACAGTTCTTTTGGCTTGCAAATATTGCGGACCCAGAAAACCAAAGCATAGGATCCAGTATGACAAGGTCTATCAGCATAAAAGTCAAAGAGAAGTGGCAAAACATTTGAATAACAAAGGAAGCAGCGAAAGCCTATCCTGACGCAAATGGTCAGAGGCCGTAAATTTGGGAGAAAGTGATGTGAAAAGAACCAGCCATTGCCTACTTTTCGATTCAAATCTGTAGAGGATTCAGAATAAAGTACCCGGGATGAAGAACTTCCCCTTGATTCAACATTTTTGCTAAACTCTTAAATCAAATATATATATACAACATTAAATAATACATATAATACTGTTACAAAAGCAAACAAGCAGTTAATCACGCACTTGTTCTATTTATATCATTCTATTGTTTTCATGGTTGGACGTGACTTCGACCGATCTTCATCCAATCTTCTCTCTCTTGCTCTTCTCATGTCTTTGTCGCCCTTATTCTTCAAGTCTGCAACTCTCTCACTCAATTGATCTTCTCGTCAATTCTACTTTCTTCTTGAATAATCGAGGTCTATTCCAAGCTTTCTTGTAGATTCACAAAGTGTCTGGTGAGCTCCAATTCTTGGAATTATACAACTACAACAGCTATATAAAGGAGTCCACGTGAACCAGTGAGTTAGTTTACAAAGGCTTGCGTGTCAGATTGTATTACAGATGAGAAAGACAATCCAGTGCCAGTGGAGTAAACAGTGCATTATTCAGTCTTTAGACAGTGTCAAGTGCAGAGACAAGTGTTTACTGTTTATGCAGCTTAATAATAGTTTAAAGACGTTGTGTTAAGTGATATTATTTGGGACTATCAAATAATTAATTGGACTGTGTTTTTGTAAGTGATTAGTTGCTCTTTTTTATCATTTCTTTCTGCATTTATTGGACTCTTTCTACAGTTTATTGGACTCTTGTTTCTTTTATTATTGATCAGCCTGTAATTAATTATTCATTTGTACAGTTTATTGGACTCTTGTTTCTTTATTTATTGACCAGCCTGTAATTACTTATTCATTAATTCTTGTAAATAATTACTGAAAATAAGTATTAGCTTGTCATTTGATGATCTGTTTTCATTTAATTAATAGAACTTACAATTAATTTGTGTAAATAGAATAATTTGTGTAAATAAAGTGCAAGTGTGAACTTTAGTGTTGCCAGCCTTATTTTAGCTATTAGAACCCGTAACAATACAATAAACTACATAATAATCTGTACAATAAGAGAGTTAGGAGGTGTTTTTATGTCAGTCTCACGGATTTCACAAAAACGGCAACGATTTGGAACACTAATCTGACACAAAGCTTCCTCTAAACACTCAACTCAGTGTACCACGAGGCTTAATTTTTTATTTCCCATCAAAAGTTTTCAAAATTAATATTCAAATTTCACTGATGGGCGCTATTACTGCTTTAAAATGTTGTATTGGCGTGGGTGATATTGTGGAAGATATCCATAATATATTTAAAGACTTGAAGTTTCACAACCCCATTAATTTATTGAACCAATTTTATTCCAACGCATTCAATACAACTAACTTGATTTCATCATAGTTCAAGCCTACATTTTGATAACGGTACTTCCATGTTTTTCTCGTTTGACCTTGACTGCATTTCAGTGAGCTTCAAATTACTAAAAAACTTTTCAATCCTAGCCTATGTGTTGTTCTTGTTTTTTGATTTACACGGTTTTTGGTTTTTGATTTTTTACACTTTTTTTCGCTTGTTGCTCCTCCCACCAGTGGGCTTGTCTTGCTTTGGCCTTCAGCCAATCACCGACAGACCTTCAATGAAGGTCAGCCCATCAGAAGCTTTTTCTCCTTCAGTCAATAGTATCATTCCTTGTTTAGTATACATTAAGACACTCTGTACTTCAGTTTTAGTTTGTTCGTGATTGATACTGGTGGAACAACCGAAACTAGTATGTCACTGTTTCCAATTAATGTGGTTGTGACAACTTCAAGTCTTAGTATTCATTATAATTATATTATATGTTTGTTATACACAAGAAGAAGTAAAATCATTGAATTATGTTAATATTTTAGTCAAAAGCCTCATTATTCTTTAGACGTCTTGATGTTGAATAGATTTCTACTAAATTTGTTAAGTATATCTATATTCAATTGATTTTTGTAGATAAAATACTTGCTATGTACTATCATTGTTCATAATATGTGCTATTATTGCACTTAATATTTGCTATTATCGTGCATAATTATATACTATTATCGCACATAGTGCTATTACGTTTTATGAATAAGCTGATTAACTACATGTTGTAAACCTGATGATACTCATGTGTGTAAGAAATACATTTTTTTTTTTCAGGATGAAGCCCACATAGGTCTGAGACCTGTGCGTGGGTAATGAGTTGGACCTACAGTTTTAGGTGGGTTCCGAACCACCGGGAAGTGATTTTACAGCAGAAAACAGTGTATTTTTTGCTGGCCAATCCAATCGGTCACCGTTACAAACAGGACCTACAAGAACGCAGCTTATCTCTATCTGATTGAACAGATACCTGCTACGGCTCGCGGCTATCACTTCCTCGATTCATACTGTTTAAATTGTATTTTTTTCAATAATATGTCTAATTATATTATATTAATCATATATAATTCTATTTATTATCAATAATGATCAATATTTATTGAAATATATGTATAAAATAATATATTATATTCTCATACGGTTGTCACTTGGTCATTGCTTCCCTGCTCCTAACCAGCTTCCGGGAAGTGTAGCCGAGTGTCGTAGCAGGAATCTGTTTAATCAGAGATGAGCTACGAAACTCCTGGGCCATCTTTGTAAGGGCGACCGATTGGATTGGCCATCAAATAAGACTCTTTTCTCTGCTGTAAAATAACTTCCCGTTGGTTCGGAACCCACCTAAAACTGTTGGTCCAACTCATCAATCACCATCATCCAATTCCTTACCCACGACCTATGTGGGCTTCATCCCCTGAATAATAAAATAATAATAATCACCCTCTCAATCTTTATTTTTCTTTCACTCTCCTTCGGCACTCTTCGCCACACCTCCTCCTTCAATGCGACAATCAGTCTCATTTTTCGTAATATTTTCTTTCCTCTACCCTCCCATTATTGTTCTATCTTTCTCTCCTTATCTTCATCATTCTCTCTTCACCACCATCACAATCTTCCTCACTCATCCGTCTTCAATGCGACAATCGGTGAAAATGTTGTAAAAAGCTAACAGACGAAAAAAGTCTGCTAAAAGTCGAACGACGCAGAAAACGATAGTTTCTCTTCCAGAAAGAAGCAACCAGCTTTTCTAGAGTGGAAAGCTGATGCGACACACGGGAAAGTTTCGTTAACTCTTTCCCCACCCTTCCCCTAACCATCAGTTCCACTTCCCCTCCGCGCGTTCCCACTAACACGCACACAACTTCTCCATGTGGTAATTTTTTTCTCTCGTTCGTTCTCAAGCCGAGTAACAAACAAGAAAAGCAAACGTGCTACATTGTTGAGGAAGCCATTTGTGACAAAAAAAAAAAAAATGGTAACTTTCAAATCGGGTTGTCATCTAAAAGCTTTGAACATTCATCTAAAACCATCTGTGACCGTTTATCTTGTTAAGTCTCAGCAAGATGGTACATAAATTGTAAAACTTTTGTTCTACCACCTGATTGTACGAACAGATGTGTGGGGGCAACACTTCAACATTCCATAAATCATCAATTATTATTGTCTAATTTAATAACAACTGAGATAAAATATTCAATAATTTATAACAGTTGAAAGTAACTAAAAAATATTCAAATTATTTTATAAATGGGATAAGGCTCCTGTTTGTACTAAATCCAACTCATAAATGATCAAATTTATTTCAAACAATCCAATACTAACTTTCATATTTTATTGTGAGCTACTTTAATAACGGTACTTTCTTGTTTTTCTCGGTTGACCTTGACTGCATTTCATTTAGCTTTATTTTTTATCTCATTTCCATTGTTCAATTCTAGCCTACTTGTTCATTGTTCTTGTTTGTTACTTTTTGGTTTCTGATTTTGACACTGATTATTCCTGGTTGCTCCTCCCACCAGTGGGCGTGACTTGTTAGGGCCTTCAGCCAATTACAAACCTTCAATGAAGGTCAGTCTATCAGAGGCACTTTCTCCCTCAACCATTGGTATCATTCTGTGTTTAGTATATATTAAGCTACTCTGTAATTTTGTTTTAGTTTGTTCGAGATTGATAATGGTGTAACAATTGAAACTAGTATCTTACTGTTTCCAATAAATGTAGTTGTGACAACTTCAAGTCTTATTATTCATTATGGATATCTTCCACAATATCACCTTCACCACTACAAAGAAAGTTCAAGTATTTTGTTATAGAAAACATCGTAGACTAGATTTTCTTTCATTCAATTTCAACCATACCATCCCATCAAGATCAACTAAAGTGCCCCACACTGAAACCGCGTTATTAGATGGCAGCCCGCGTTATTTGTTCCCAACACTGTACCACAAAAAGCGTCTAGCGTTTCAGCACGAATATATTCTCGAAATTACCATATTTTTACAGCGTATGTACCACAGGTAACTCCAGCCCACCGTGCAGGCAACAGCTGCTGGTAATGCATATTTCTACGTAAAAAAATCCAACAACGTTGATAAGTTTCCCCACATAAGGATATCTAAATGTAAGCAATCATATCTATATAGTTGTATACATAGAAGAACTGTACTAGGACGTTTTGACTGTATCATGCTTATATACAGGTATAATACTTGACGTTTGGAAGCAAGCAACTGTGACCCCCATTGACAATATTAGCGTAATTCACTTTGAAAAACTTCTCCAATTCGAAGGCAGCGGCAGAGTTTTACTTCGCCCCCCCCCCCTCTCCACATCAAAACCCCGGTAACTCGACAACTTATAATGGATTACCAGGAGGCGTGTTCAAAAAGAAATTCTGTTGATGATTAGACGAATAGCGCGACGAACAAACGAGCGAGGAGTGGGGAGGCAACTTTGCATGTTATTTAGAAAGTTTTTCTGTCGAACGATGATGTAGTGCGATGTAGGGTTGACTTGGGGTTTCTGTATATTATAGTAGTGGGAAGCGTGTGGAGTGGTTTAGGGGTTCAGTTAGGTGATGCAATTATAGTAGTTGGAACGTAAATCGGTAGAAGGTAAAAAAATAAGAGAGAGAGTAGATGAACAAGTTGGTGGTGAAGATGAGAAAAGAGATTAGATTAGATTTTCTTTCTTTATTCATGCAAATTTACAAATTTTGCATATGAGTTAGGGACGAATTATTATTATTAAATAGATACTGTAGGAAACCAGGGGTGCCCCTGGCAATGACGCCCCCCCCCCCTGTGGGCACCCCTGGTTTACTACAGTTTACGCAGTCTGCGTCATTGGAATTCTTGAGGGGTTCCAATAATGTTTTTTGGGGGGGTTAAATTTATTAAAAACCGTGTTTAAAGTGACTACATTCAAAAATAAATTACGAAGTCACCAGAGAGAATGTCAATAGACAATAGATTTATAATTATTATTATACTATTGAATGTGAATTAGCTAAAATAGTTATGTTTAGGATTTGTTATTATTCAAGCTTAGCGAGACGTGATAGCTAAGAGGGAGGGACACGGAAAGATGTACTTGAGTCTATTTCTAACGAAGAAATAATTGAAAGGTTTTCTAGTTCCTCATCCCTGAGTAAACCTAGGTGATTCAATTTTTAAAACGCTGGAAATTATGAAACTTGGTCTGATTTGGATGATCTCAATGATATTGACTACTGCAATGAAAATCTAAGTGATGCAATTACATGAAATAACAAAGTTTGACGAAGAAGGTAAAAGGGATTAGCAATAGGTAAAAGGGAAAGAGAGAAGAAGATTAAGAGCAATATAATAATATATGGGAGGAAAATAATGCAAGAATTGTAGGGAAAGAAAAAATATATAACAATAAGGAAGGATGCGATAGTTGAACTAATATTGTTGAAATGGATTATTTTTTAATTTCGGAGGATGAAGACCACATAGGTCTTAGACTTGTGCGTGGGTAATGAGTTGTATGATGGTGATTGATGAGTTGGACCTACAGTTTTAGGTGGGTTTTGAACCACCGGGAAATGATTTTACAGCTGAGAACAGAGTTTTTTTGCTGGCCAATTCGATCGGTCACCCTTTCAAAGAGCGCCCAGGAGTTTCGTAGCTTTTCTCTGATTGAACAGATACCTGCTACGGCACTCGGCTATCACTTCCTCAGTTTTTTTTTTTTTTTTTTTTTTTGAGGATGAAGCCCACATAGGTCTGAGACCTGCGTGGGTAATGAGTTGGATGATGGTGATTGATGAGTTGGACCTACAGTTTTAGGTGGGTTCCGAACCACCGGGAAGTGATTTTACAGCAGAGAACAGTGGCTTTTTTGCTACAACAAAATTTGAGAATAATTTGAGCATTATAATTAAATTGAACTGAAATAAGAATGTCAATGAAGTCAGTAAAAATGATGAAAATTATGGAATAATAATATTAGGTGAAGAAATATAATAAAATATCAATTTATTGACAGCGATGTTGATAATTCTCTTCATAAACCTCTCCACTTCACCACTTCTCAACGACAATCCCTTCTCGCCTATCGCATGATTTCACCCCCTATTTCCTTCCTCCTCCTTCCACATATTTCAACCTCTTTCACACCTCTTCCTCCCATTCTCTTTCATCTTCTCACCTCTTCACCTTTTAGTAGAAGCATCTGTCTCCTTCTAACCCATAATTCAACTTTTCCAACACCTCATTCTCTCTCGCTCGCTCATTCACTCTATCTTCTCATCTCTTCACACTAGTAAACCTCATGCTTTTAGTAGGAGCAACACAGGAAACAAGGTGATGAATGGATAGATAGATGATGCAAGTAAGACAGAGACAACGAATAAATTGAATTGTCGCGCTCAACTTCTCGATTCTCATCGCTTGAGAGCAATTTATCATGCCATTAACTACTGAAAGGCTGCTCGCTGAATTCAAGATAAACGAAGGAAGCTCACGTACTTATCACACTTGAAAATTATTTATCAACGTAAATTCAAGATAAAAGGAGGAAGCTTACAGCTTATCACACTCTGAAAATTAGCAACTTGAATACGAAATAGAAAATCATCAACGTGAATACATAATAAAAGAAGGAAAGTCGCGCACTTATCCTACTTTGAACCTGAATACAAGCTATAGTAAGGAAACTCACGACTTATCATGCTTAGAAAATTATCTATGTTATTAATACAAGATAAAAGAAGGAAACTCACAGCTTATTGCACTTTGAAAATTATCAACATTAATACAAGATGAAAGAAGGAAGCTCACGGCTTATTACAGTTTGAAAATAATTATCAGTGTTAATACAAGATAAAAAAAGGAAACTAACTTTGAAAATTATCAATGTAAATATAAGATAGAAGAAGGAAACTAACGCACCATCACACTTTGAAAGTTGTCTACGTGGATGAGAGATAAAAGAAGGAAACTCACGCACTTATCACACCGAAAATTATCAACGTAAATACAACATGAAAAAAGGAAACTCCCGTCTTATCTCACTTTGTAAATTATTGTTAAAATGAATGCGAGATAAATTAAGGAAACTCACGTTTTATCACACGCTGATTCATCAAATTTGAATAAAAGCCAAAAAAGAGACCCATTGATCATCTCACATTGGATATCCAACGAACACTGGCTTGATTCCCATCAGCGATTAGCTATTGGTCCAAAGTTACGGACCGGAATGGGAACGCTTGACTTCCAGTCTCTTGGATAGATTTTTGTTGATAGCGAGTGAAAAAAGATTCAGCTGACTGCAGAATTGGCAATCGGTGAATTGTTTTATCTATTTGTTTTTTTTTTTCAGTTATTTTTGTGAATAGATATGAATACGTTAAACTCAATTATTTTTGCATGAGAGCATCCAAATCAACACCTGGGAGTGTAAGTATAAAATATAATGAAATTAAGATCTTTGTGGAAAATATAAATGAAACGTCAACAATAAGTACAAAATCTCTTTTTATTTTATATAATTTTGCAACTAGTTGAGGCTCAATAACCTCTTAATACAAGTTATAAATGAAGCACATTGTACCCTAGAAAGTACTAAAACAAATAAGCCGCATACATAGATAATTAACACAGACTTTACATAACATTCACATAAATATAGCACATCAACATAATACCCATTTATTTGTAAGCTTTCTTGATAAATCTCTATAAACAAATAACGATTATTCAGTTCTTTTCAGAGCTTGAATTCTAGTTTTTCATCTTATTTCAATGAAAATAAGTCAATTTTCATTTCTTGCTTTTTTAAAGTGAATATTTTATTTTATATAATTTTGTGAAAGCAAAATTGATTTTTAAATATTGAAATAAACATTAAATTTATTGAAATACTTCACCCATTGTGAGATTGTCGATTTATTATTATTGAATAAATCCTCACCCATGAATTAATTAATCAATAAATTATATATCAAAAGTAAGAAAAAGTTATTCCATGATCCTTTCTCAAAAACTTGACAAGATTTTCCATGTAGATGAAAAAATTCACGATCTAAGAACTATTGATTTAAGTTATTTAGTTATTGATCTGTAAGTTTGTTTTGAAAAATATTGTGCATCTTTTCTACCAGTCAATGTGAAAAAATTGAGATATTTTATGTAAATTCAACCAAAATGTGATTGCTGTTCTAATTACCGTACTCTTGAAATTCAAGTACAGTACACAGTTTGAAAATAATAAATTGATTAGTAGTCCATGAAGTACAGTGGAAGAGATTATTATTTTTTTTAACACATTAGAATTCATTCTAAATAATTGCAACATTGATTTCTATGTTTTTTGCATGTGAAAAAAATTATAGATACTCAATCACATAGTTTTTAAGCTATGAAATCAGTCAAAAAATAGAGAAACTGCTTTTGATTACAAAAAAATCTTCTTTGTATTTATTGAAAAATCAACCGGAGTAACGTTAGAATATGAAAATTATCTCAAATTTTAATAAAATTACCTTTGTTGCAATTATAAAGGGATTCTTCCCCAAATTGAATCTGAAATCCACAACAGTAAACATTACAAATATTTGAAAGATTTTGATTTCTTGGATATTGAACTTAGGTTGAACTATAGATATAGAACTAACTTAGATATTGAACTATAGGTAACTTATTTTAACACATATGCCAATATTGTTTCCTATTAACCTGGACAAACAGATTTATCCGATGATTTCTAATAATTAACAAATTCATAATCCATCTAACGCACAATCTAAATTATTTTAACTAATACAATTAAAGCTTGATAATTATGGCGCTGAAACTTCAACTAATTACAATAATTGATATTGTTCTAGATCCTAAGTAAGCTCTTGACAATCTATCCATATTACTTTCCTGTCCTTTGGTTACTACCGTTACTTTTATTTATTTTGATATAATTTTAACTATTTTATTTACAAATTTTATACAAATATAGAAGCTTCTCTGATAGATCTACCTATTCATCATCTGAACTACCGCAATGCTACATTCTTTATTCATCATTAATTTATTACTTTACATTACTACATTACAGTTCAAATTACTATATCTGGTTCAGTTTATAATTCAGTAAATAATATTTTTTTGTCTCTATTTTGCCGATATTATGGTCAGTTTTTTTAACGTAATGTGGTTTTTTTTTTTTTTTTAGGATGAAGCCCACATAGGTCTTAGACCTGTGCGTGGGTAATGAGTTGGATGATGGTGATTTATGAGTTGGACCTACAGTTTTAGATGGGTTCCGAACCACCGGGAAGTGATTTTCAGCAGAGAACAGTGTCTTTTTTGCTGGCCAATCTAATCGGTCACCGTTACAAACGGGACCTACGAGAACGCAGCTTATCTATCTGATTGAACAGATACCTGCTACGGCTCGCGGCTATCACTTCCCTCTCAAATGGGTACCAGCTCAAATGGGAAAACATAGAGCAGGTTCTTGTGATTAAAATAAGCATTGTAGAAATATTGATGAAAATTATCCATGATATGTATTGAACAATACTTTTATAGTAATTCTTGTAATTACTTTTGTAATTATTGTAAAGTATTTCTTTCAATTGTGAAATTAATCTTACTTTAAACTATAATTTAATTCCAGTTTCTACCTGTTGTTTTTCATGTTCAAGATCCTGATGTTTCAACCCATACAAAGCTTCAACTCATACAAAGATAGTTTTTTCCAACAGGAATAAGAAAAATCAATCATTAGTAAAGAGTTATTAAAGATAATTTAAATTAATGATGATAAGTTTGTTGTGATGATAAAGCTCAGATTTTTTCTGGTCCCATAACTGCCTTGGAATGACCTTCTAATGCCCTTTATATGTCCTTCAAAATACCTCAATGTTATTTTTCTAGGTTACTTCTTACCTTCCACGTTTTTCCGCCTGTCTTGATACTTTTTTCATGAATTTAACCTAAAATTTCCCTCCTATTATTTTGAAATTTTCCTCCATTCAACTTTGATTTAGTAATAAAATAATTATTATTCTATTTTTGTAATGAAAAACTCCAATTTTACTACCACTTTCAGGATTTCTATATTGTAACACAAACATGCTCACAATTTTCTTGAAAAAAAAAAACATTTTTGAAAGAGAATTTTATTTTTAATAAATATCTAAATGTCAATACGGCTTTTCAAATGATGAATAACTAGCTCTAAACAATGGGAAGATTACAATATCACAAATGAGTGTTCACACTCATGTCTTCAACTCTTTCCCAATCCTAAATCATCACAGTTCACAAGTAGAAAAATTCCCAATTCATCAAAAATTATTGTAAACGCTTGATCATAGTAAGCCTACCAATTTTCATTTATTTATTTATTCATAACACAAAACACAATCAAGTAAAGATACAACAGGCATTGCCCACTACTGCTCTCTTTACAAAATTTTAAATTTCTAGAATCTAAAAAAAAGAAGACATGAGTGTGATTAACTCAATATGTATAACATGAGTTCAATAAATGGAGAAGCACTATTACAGGATACTATGATATATTCCATATACAGTATCTATTTGATTATATTTAATGAATATATAAAAATACTATGCAGACTAGTAAACTGTTCTATTATAATTTCCTGAGTAGCTTCTCAAAAAAATTTCAGATAAATTTAATATTATTTGTTGAATTCTCGATTCGATAATCGATAATCAATAATTCGATAATCGATAAATCGATAATCAATAATCGATCATTTATTATTCGATTTATTTTAATAGAAACGATTGATATGCTCAAAGTTTTAATAAACGTTTTCAATTTTTTATTATTTGGTCACTAAGAGTAGACACTCATGATATTGAGTCAGTCATCACTTCACCGAGTTGAATGAGTCTTATATGATGAAAATCATCCCATGAAGAATGGAAATTTTTCCATTTTAAAATTGGGAAAATCTTCTTCAAGGCACCATTTAATGTGTCACTGGACCTTTCTGTTCACAATAATAAGAAAATTGTCAGTAACTGCAATAAAATTGTTTGATTGAATTGAACCACATTAATTGATGTGGTTGATTGATTGACTATAATTTTTTATAACTTGAGATTAAACTTGTCCATCAGTTAAGTTAGTTATCTGTGTGATCTTTACAAGACATGTTAAAAGACGTAATCAATATGTTTCTATCTTGTAACAAAAAACCTTTGATATTGTAAGCAAAAGTTGTAAATTAGAAGATTCATATGCATTCATTGTGTTGTATCTATGTGGAAAAAGGTTTTGTATTGAATTTCTTACTCAAAGTCCAGTAAAATCGCAATCATCCGATTTTCCAAGTAAAGTCCATTTTTAAATAAATCATTTGCTAAATAAAATTGTACTTTTTTGGATGCGTCACTTTCACAAAATGAAATCAAATTTATTTGTTAAGTTCAGGAAGAAAATGATCAAATATGTAAAGCAAATAAAAACATTATTAAGCTTTTTAAATATGGAGAGCACTCTATATACAAATCGAAAGAATTTAATTGAGGCTATTAATGTGAATAAAAAAACTGAAACTTTTGAAATCATAAAACACTTCATAAAAATGGGAATTTTCGGCAATGTGGTTCTCGAGAAATGTTGATGAATGAGTGAGTGAATCAGTCAGAAGTATTTAGCTTTCATTTACATAGAATGATGACTTCTGAATAACAAAGATTGGGTAGCTTGGTAACTCAAAATGATTAGTCCAGTTCTAAGATGATAATTTGATAATTTAATAGATTGGTCGTTATTTTGAATAGGAGCATGAGAAAGAGTGCTCCACAAAACAGCTAGTGGAAGACAAGAGCATTTCATCTAGTTGCTTTGCATTATTTAGTGGGTCACGTCATCCAGCCGCAGTTTTCCTGAACCACTTTTCCGAATTGTAGCATAGATTATTCAAGATATAACTGTAATGGAGCACTCAACAGATTCAGCGGCATTAAGTTGAAGTTAAATAACAGATCGGTACAACATTCTTGGTATTAATGACAGTGATTTGCGATAGGATAGAATATAATATATTTATAGTGCTCTCTAGAACTACTTTCAATTTCAATTCAATTTTTCTTTATTTCTCACCAAAGTCATTACAACTGACAATATACATTTAAGAAAATACAATAAAATATAAAAATTCTAACACATTAACAAAATAACAGTAACATATGGAGTGAAAAGTCATCAATGGATGAACTGAAGTTAAATAAATAATTTAAATTCAAGAAGTGAATGAAAAGTTAATGGTTAGTCTTTAAGACTAGTTTCAATGATATTTATCAGAAAAAATAAAAAATAATAAACCATAATAAATACTTTTCTTATATCAAAACTGACACTGTATTTCTATTTGATATATGATTTTCTATTCACTAATACTGGAGAAGGGATGCATTTCACTTCTAAAGAGAAGCTGATGAAGCTTTTGTTCAGAAGTGAAGTGCATCCCTCCAGTATTTCCAGTATAAGTGAGTGAAAATCATATATTAAATACTTTTTATTATGTATGGGTAGTTGTAAAGAGAGCTATGGTGTTTACACCTCGCTGACTGCAACGTGTTATAGAAAACTCATAGTGAATTTTCAGTTTCAGGTTCAATTTAAATGGACTTTAAACTTCTAGGTTAGTGATAATTCTAAGGAGAAAAAACCAATAATATTTGGAATTTATAGGAAGAAATGGGATTTAAACTGTCTGGTTGATAGAGATTCATCATCAAGTTGAGTGAGGAAACAATAAATTCTTTGAAAGCATGACAAAAATTTAGTTTTAGGTGGATTCTAAGGGTTAGTTATAAAACAATAAAATATAAACAAAAATAAGTTAACTCTTATTTTGGATGAAAAAGGATCTGATATGCTTTGTTCAAAAGAATCAATTATCAAATTCAGTACGAAGACAATAAATTCTTTGATGTGATTGCGATTTCAAACTGGTACACAACTTAAACTATTAAATTGACAGGTATAAACAATAATACAACACACAACAGTTTTTTCGAACTGTATGTTTAAGGAGGTGACAAATTCTTTTCAAAATTATTCAATTGTTTACCCTGAAAAAATGTCTAATGTAAAGAAAAAATATTAATAAATAGAATGAGAAATAATTTTACGATTACGTGTTGATTGCGTACACCGAGGATTGCGTACATGGGCGTGTCAGCGAGGATTGCGTACATCTTTTACCCGTGAAAGATGACAAGGGTCGGCCATGCATCAAGAACATTTTGACAGGCGAGGATTGCGTACAGCTTTCTCTTGTTTCCTAATGTCTGTCCTTGATTAGAATTTTCTCCTTTTCGCTATGACAGTAATTGTTCTTTTCTCACCTAACAGATTCAATCACAACGTCCGTCCTTAATAAGTTTGCTCCTTTCCGTTTATTGTATAAATCGATATGGCATTAATTGCTGGTTTTCTCACTTATAGTCCTCACTTATAGCGTATTAACCTAACCTAACCTAACCTAACCTCACCTAAATATGCTACTAGCTAGCTACAATTTGATAGGTACTCGAGATAGAAAGGCCAACTCAAACTCAAATTTTTGTAGACAACAAAATTCAGTGAAAAAAACCCAGCAATTAACGCCATATTGATTTGTACGCAATCCTCGCCTGTCAAAATGTTCTTGATGCATGGCCGACCCTTGTCATCTTTCACAGGTAAAAGATGTACGCAATCCTCGCTGACACGCCCATGTACGCAATCCTCGGTGTACGCAATCAGCACGCAACCTAATTTTACGTATCCGTTAATTTCATAAGTATACTCAAATTGATGTGTTGTTTGATTCAAAAAAATATAAAAAAGCACTCTATGTACTGTATTACCAGAAAGATAACAGTCCTTTCAAATCTATTCGATTTGATCCCCCATTAAAATCAATCAGTATAACAACTCAGCACCTACAAAAATAAATACATATTCCATATCACCTCATTCGTCTTGGCTTATCACCCTCATTTAAATGGAGGACTGACGAAAACCAACAGTTCTTTCAATCTTTTAAGTACACTCCCATAAAAGCCCATCACTTCCCATCTAGAAGTAGTTGATTTATAATTGAAAATTAAATGACATCATAAACATATTTTTGAAACAACATAAAAATTGATCAGTTCAAATTTACAATTTTAGTCAATCAGTTTAAATTCTCAAAAAAAGATACATATTACAATAACTGAATAATTCAGATATTACCCCTCATCCTGTTCAAGAATTGCTGTTTACATCATGATAACAAAATCCCAAGAGTCCCTTTGTCTGGATCAATCAGTTCCTGTCTGGAAATAAATCAATTTGCATTTTAATGAAGTCAACCAGTTGAAATTTATAAAAAATAATAATTATCTGTATCACAATTATGTGTACGATTTTTTTTTGTGTTGCTATGTTACTCCTCTACCTGTTTGAAATTTACATTATAACAAAATTCCATGGAAGCAAATTCAAACCCTTATAAAAGTCAATTAGTCCTATCCAGAAATAAATCAATTCAATTCCAACATTCCAAAATTCATAAACATTTTCTAAATTCAAATTTAATATTTCTCATAAATCCATAAACCTCACAAACCAATCCTCATACATGCGCCACCATAATTCAAAGACGTCTCTAAATCCAAATTCGATTTTCTCATAAATCCAAAAACTCAACAACCAATCCTCACACATGCGCCACATCATTTGTAAGATGCGCAGACTCGTCCACACAATTATTGCTAATGTAGCATGTGGAATTTGTGAGTGAGGTAGGGGCCAGGGGGGTGTGGTCACCCCCACTGTCCCCCCTCAATTGTCAGACACTCTTGTCGTCATCCCTGCCAGTGTCATCTACTGCGGCGACAGTTGCCCAGGTCAGCAGAGTTGGCAGGACAGTGATATCCAGCAGTGACGAACTGATGTCCGGACGTCAGCTGGGCTCCTCGTCGTCGTTGTTGGTGAGGGTGGTCCAGAGGGGCGAACGGGGGATGTGCGTCGAGGAGGCGCCTCCCTGGGAGGGGATAAAAGTATTTTTCAGTAACTGGTATCAAGAAATAACTGGTTACTTGAACTGTGCTAATCAAATCAAATATAAAATTAATTCAAATTTCTTTATTCCGATTCACAAGTTCAAAAATATCAATAAAACAAGGCAAATATATCATAAAATGGTCAAAGATATAGGATAAACAAAATAATACAGACTAATATTACATGGTATATCACTAATTAATACCTAGTAATGTGAATCAGAATAATGTAGACTACTTGCTGTAAGCATAATGCTTAACGTCTACAGATAGGAATGAATATCAATAAAGTTACAAAATCTTTCTTTTATATTTCTGATGATACCCACATGAGTCTGAAGACTTGTCCGTGGGTAATGAGGTGAATGGGTGAATGATGAGAAACATCCATGTATGAATGATATTCGAACCCAAGGCTGCAGGATCGAAGCCAGCTAGAGCCTTATCTTATCTCAGACAAGAGCTACAATCAACTGTGCTACCAGATATCTATTTATAACTTATGACAGAATATTTTTCATCAAAATTCTGTTATCTACACCCCTTTATAAAAACTATTTGTTGCGGTTTAAAAACTATTTATGAAAACTATGCTACAAGTATAGTTAGCCTAATATTATTAAAAAATTGCTAATATTATTTTGATAGTAAGATACAAGAATAATACAAATGGACTGATGATTATGAATATAGGAAAATAAATAAAAATCTGCCTGAGGTATTTCTCAAATAATAACTCCAAATTAATTTCCACATGGCGGTGCTTCTTGATCAATTAATTAAATTCATCAATTTTCTTTTAAAACTATTAATAGTTATTTCTATCTAATATTTACAGGAATATAGTTATACATTTTTGGTTCTATGAAGATAAATGAGCTCCAACTTTTGATGAATGTGATCGACTAATCTTATTTTCTCTGGTTTTTCTCAAAGTGAGAGACCGCCTCATGGATAAAAGTTGTCCGATACAAAGCACTCTAATTTCTTTAAATAGTTTAAATAATCAAATTCAAATCATTTATTTACAGTTAGCGTTACGCGTAGGGTTTGCAATACTTCGGGGGCTTGTTGGTCACTAAAACAATAAAAAACGTTCAAATAAAGATGAATACGGAAATGCTTTGTTGAAAAGATTATGAAAGTGCGATTAAATCCTAGTTTTAGCTGTTTCTGGTGTGTATCAAGTTATTGAACATTTTTCGTCGAATTTTCCACAGATTTGTCACAAAAAATACAAGCTTATTGATCAAGTTAATCCATTTTAGAATTCAAGAATGTGACCTTTGGGCCAATTTTACATGTTTTGTTAAGTTCATAATAATTTTTATTTTATGTGAATTCGTCAGGTCCTTGGATACTCCGTTGTATCGGTTTATTTGATACACATTTTAATAAAGTTTTCACTCTACAAAAACATATAATAAGAGCGGCTTTGGGACGAACAAGACGATATCCTAGTAAACTGCTGTTTGATGAACTTGATGTATTCACTTTAAGGCAAACTTATGTTATTAGGTGCGTATTGTACATAATAAAGAACAAACATTCATTTGACAATAGAAACGTATATTACAATACAAGACCGCTATTAACAAATAGATACAACATACAGTATACAAGATTGACAGTATGTAAGCGTCTGTTCACCAATTATTGCATGGTGCTAATAAACAAGATTCCTGCACACTTTTTAACACAAAGGTTTACACAAACTCTATTGAGAAATGTAGAGGAATGGGTCAAAAGTAACATATATTTTAAGTTATAGTAACGTTTAGGTTGAGTAATAGTTGCCTATTTATTGTATTTGATAAGTTTTCTTTTTCGTTCTACTGTTGTTTTGCTAAAGATAGTGATGATAGATTTTCTTTTTTGTTCTACTGTTTTTTTTTTGTTTTGGACTATTTTTTTGATTGGTTGGATGCTTGATTTAGTGAATTATTGATGAACATTCCAGTGTAATTTTGGGTAGTAAAGAGGAAAAATTTTCATTTGTAATAAAGGAGAACTCGCTTTGGAGAGCTATGCTTTGCTGATGGCGCCAAAAAAAAAATGTATTAATTGTGTGTGATTGATTGTTATTTACAAGAGTTTGGCAATAAAGAATTAATTGATTAAAAAAAAATTACATAACAGTCGAAACTATAGTAACTTGTGTGTTATCAATTTAAGTGGCTGAGGCATCAGTGGGCATTTATATATTATGAATATCTACCACAATATCAGCACTAACTTGAATTCTAAGAAGATAACATAATGTTGATTTTAGTACCAGTACCTGAATAGAGGCGCGTGCCTGGCGCTAGCTGTCAGGAGTACCGGGTTCGATTCCGGTCGTTTCCGGGTCGGAGCGTTCCTCGATCACAGTGTCTAGTTCGAGGGAGGGAAACGCCCGGCTCATGGCTCGCTCGCTGCGGAGGCTGACGGCCCGGTTACGGCCTCCCGTCGGACCCGCTAGGTACACGCCTGCAAAGAGTTCAGGAGAAAATTAAATTACATAGAACGGAAAAGTAGTTAAGATAGATGATGGTTTTAGAAGATAGTTTTGGAGGAGTACCCATGGATCATCATATAATTATCGTGAAATATTGTCTTAATTAAATAGACTATTGTTGGAGGACTCCCCCTCCGCCATTAGTTGTGTACTATACAGTGTCTGAAGTCGCCCCTAATTCTTTAATCAAGTAATTAGGCCTAATATTGTATCTAATTTCAATTTAATATCCATTTTTTTATGTGAGTTATATCTATTGATTATTTAAGAACTAATGTAAATTCGTATGGCTTTTCGTGGTGGGGAGACCCTTACGGGTAGTTCCACCTCACCGTCTTTTTAACGACTGCTTTTTTTATATGCAACCGGGACCGACGGCTTAACGTGTCCTCCGAAACACGGGAGTGGCTCGAGAAAAATATCTTGTACTCAACTGGGATCGAACCCAGGACCTTTGGCTTATCAGACCAGCGATAAGCCAACTCGGCTACGCCGACTCCATGACTGGGTCTCCCCACCACGAAAAGCCATACGAATTTACTTATTTAAGAACTATGTTTTCAAAGGTGGGTTGTAGTTTATTTCAAATTTTTTCATTGGCCCCCAACCCACCCCATCTTCTAGGAAGGTGAGTGGGATATTCCTCCCTCCCCCTCAGGCGTTCGCCCCCCTCACAATAAATATGAATAGCTGACGACGCCCATGGAGTACAAAAACTGATTTATATGGAGTCACTCAATTGCATCAAATAGCACAAAATTTAGAAGTACAGCAGGTCTATAAGAGGAATTGTTCTTCCTCTATTAGTATATTTCTATAGATTGATGAATAAATAGGAAAATTAATTAGTACTCCACCTCATAGTTTATTTATTATTTTCGTTCTTATTCTTCTATCTTTTCAAATCTAATTGTAATAGTAATTATATTTGCAAGCGAAATTGTATTTTTTTAAACGTTTTCCTATACTTTGCATTGTTATTGTTCTGTACCACTACGGGTCTCATCAGACCCAGTGGAAATTGTAAAAATGTCAAAAATAAATACCAACACCGTTAGCACCATATAGTTGCAAGACTAATTTCGCCTCATTATTTATTCAGATTCGGAAAAACTAACAATGAAAATTCAATTTAAATTTCAATGTAAATGTTCTCATTCTTCATAAACCTTCCGTCCAGCTATTAGCCACTGCTGTGTCACGTTGAGTATCAACACATACTGTGACTCTGTGACAACACAGACTATAACAACAACAAACTGTGAGCGTTAAGTGTGACAACATTGCCCCAACATAATAAGGTGGCATGTTTTGATGCTTGGCAAGTGGTTAAATACACATGCACATTCAAACCAGGTGTACCACAACACAAACTGAAATAGAAACTTCATTGCAGTGGACAGTGTAACAGATCAATGGATGCAAACTCATCTAGTGTCACATGCAAATTTGGTCATGCAAATTCTGGATTAATATAATAATAGAATTGATCAATATAGTGTGCGAATTCCAAGTTAGATAAACGTTTTAATTCCATTGAACTCTAAATTCTTCAAGATCTATTTTATCTCTTCCAACAAAATTGGAAGTAATGCATGAGAGCTCCAAAGTATTTTGATAGAGAGTATTTATTTCACAATAAAGGCACAGATCTTTCTCACTACTATTCTTTATATTTGTGTCCCTTGCACTCAATTGAGCATCTCAACAATTCTACATTCTTCCTGAACAATCGAGGTCATATTCTACTATATTCCATGGCCTTCTCGAAGCATCTAGTGGCCTCCAGTTCTTGGAATTATACAACTATGACAACTATATAAAAGAGCTTGTATGAACCAGTGAGTTAGTTTTCACAAACCCGCGTGACAGATTGCGTTACAGATCTCATGTGGAAAAATCCAGTACTCGATTTCAGTGAAACGTTCAGAGACAAATGTTTACTATTTGTGCAGCTTACTAATAGTTTAAAGACGTTATGTTAAGTGATATTATTTGGGACTGTCAAATAACGAATTGGACTGTTTTTGTAAGTGATTAGTTGTTTTTTTTTATCATTTCTTTCGACATTATAGAACAGTTTATTGGGCTCTTGTTTATTTTATTATTGATCAGCCTGTAATTAATTGTTCATTAATTCTTGTAAATAATTACTGAAAATAAGTATTAGCTTGTCAATATTGTTCATCTGTTTTTCTTTATCAATTGTACTTACAATTAGTGTGTGTAAATAGACTGATTTGTGTAAATAAAGTGCAAGTGTGAACTTTAGTATTGCCAGCCTTATTTTAGCCATTAGAACCCGTATCAATAGTTATCAGATCATCATGAAAGGCTGAAGATGGTTCAATAAAGAAACTTATACATTTTTGTAAGATATATCTCTGTGAAGCTACCAAAAAATTCTTATTAGATAATTCTGAAAAATTTTAATATAAATAACTTTTGGGCTTCAGAATGAAATAGGAACCATGAATGTTGTCTTGACTTTGAAATTTATTGAATATTTGAAGACAAACGTTTGGACTGCTGAAATTTTTATTTATCAAACAACCATGTTACAGAGTATTTCTACTTTTCAGATGAACGTTTGACTGTGAGAGGTTGTTGATGGGGAGAGAAAGGACCGAACAAAGATAAGAAACTTAAAGGAGGAAATTTTGTGTGGCTCTCGCATTGTCAAAGAAAGCTAAAATCAAATTTATCACTATTTCATAAAGGAATCTTGGAGTTTCGCCATATCTGAACACATAATGGATAATAGAAGTCATGAATGACTAATGGACTCTTTTGGCGAATTTATAACCCTTAAATTCAGAGTTCTATAGGAAATATTTCAGTTCAAGAAAATATCAAAATCAGTTGAGTCATAGATAGCAGAGTTTGTAATAGAACAGGTTCAAATAGAACTTGTAATAGATAAATAGTTCATTCTCAAATAAGTAAATTTACAACAAAAGAACGTTTCAATATCTTACAACTATTAGTAGTCGAAATAAACAAGTTAAATATAAGCTATAGACACTATATATCCTACTTGTAATAGGGCAGGTTCATATAGAACTATTTGCTGGATTTCTTGTTCCATGACTAACTGCGTTGTTAATATTAACTTTTTATGTGAATCCAACGACTTGCAGTCAAATTGACTGCAAGTCGTTGAATTCACATAAAAAGTTAGAACTATTTCCTCTTATTACATATTTCTATGTTTTCATATTTCTTAATTACATATTATACATATTATATATATTATTATTACATATTTCTGAAATGTGTATTTCTCTACATCATTTATGATTAAAAAGATCTTCATTTATGAGCAATTGGGAGTTCCCACTATTGAATTTAGGGAAGAAACACAAAGCATTATTGGTATTGATACGTTTTTTTAACTGTAAGCTGTAAACGATGATTAAAATTCCGCTTAAAATTTATGTCTAGATGTATTTATTGAAATCTTTTGTCTACTAGAGAAAGGAAAAATTGAAAAAAAAAACAACGTGATTGAATCAACTCTGGTGTGATAATTTCATAATTTCCGATTTCAAAATATAATTTATTACTGGCTCTTTGAGTTGACCCTAAGCCAACAACAATTATTAATTTTGAACAAAGCCAGATTTTTCACGCTGTTATAGGGCTAACAGATGCTAATTATTCATTGTAGAAAATCATCTGAATTAACTCAAGCGTGATCTGAAGTGATGAAATTAATAAAATTACTCACAGAAGAATAATTCATTACATTGCGCCTGCAATATAAATGAATTCCCCCCCAAAATACCTCATAATATGGTGAACATCTGCTGTTTCAGTTTTGTGGAGTAATGTTTTGGATTGAAATTTTTTATTAAAAGGGATGGATTTTCATGTAAACTTCACAGCCTTCAGTTTCAATCATAATAATAAAATCAGCTCAACATCCTAATGAGTGGTTAATTTATACTACTCATGTTTTAATGAAACAAATTTATCCACATTTTGCGCATTTAACCTACCAACCAAAACTACTTTATTGTCATGTTAGTATTAAAATACTATTGTTAAATTTAATTAGAATATTACTCGACAATATCAGTGTGGTTATATTTTGCATTTTCCTATGTAACTTGAAGCATTACAATTTTTAAAATTACAATAACGTTGTTTTTTTTTAGGATGAAGCCTAAATAGGTCTTAGACCTGTGCGTGGGTAATGAGTTGGATGATGGTGATTGATGAGTAGTATTGACAACATTTTCACTTTCAAACAGTTGTAAGCTAGCATGATATTTACTAAGCTCCTTGTTTCCTCTAAATATTTTTTATTTTCCTTTTTCAATTAACCCTTTTCTTCCCTTCAAACTATTTTTCATGGTTCACTTTCAAAGTTTAACTTTCATCTAATTAATTAATGTATTTCCTTTCTGTTAAAACAAGTTATTATTTTATCATGTTGTTCTACTTCTTCCTACATCTTTGATCTTTCTGCTATAATAATTGATTAATAAAAAATGTATTTTTTTCCTGTTTTTTTTTTTTATTGTTTCTTGACAGTTTGGAAATTGTTTCTATTGTATGTCATTAAGGATCTTAATTGGTTGTTCTATGTGCTTTTGTAAGTAGATAGATAAATAATTCTTTAGATTATTAGTTAGAGCCAATTGATAAGATTAATTAGTTTATCTATCACATGTAGAATAATTCTAGAATCAATTATTAAAGTATTGCATTTTTCTCTCCAATTTTTTAATCTTTTAACTATGTTAATTTGGATGTGAAAATGAGAATATCCTCATAAATTATTACAAAATACAATGATTGAAACACAATCAGAAAATATGATTAAATCTTTTTTATTTTTAAAAGTTCTAGAGCCCCACAATCAACGTGGAATTATCGAAGTATTGCAATTTCTCTTCAACAGCTAATCAAATATGAATATATAATTTAAAAAAAATCCTACTTCATCAATTTCTATCTTTTATGTAGCTGATATAACTCAGGCTATACTCTTGCTGAAAAATCTTGCCTGCAAAATATGATTGTTATAATTTTGACATTTTAGTATTAATATTAGTAGGTATCAATTTTAGTATTTTAACACTGCTTGAACCATAAAAGCATTAATAATAAACATAATTTTCTATATCGAATTCCTTTAAATGCAATTAATTTATACAGAAGACTTCCGCAATGGCGGATATTGGTAACAGCATTGAATGCTGCTGTGCAGAAAGGACACTATAGCCTAGTGGTTGAGGCGCCCGACCGGCAATTGGGAGGTTCGATTCCTGGTGGTGAAATATTTTTGTACAGTAGCATTCATCGATTTCCATCAGCTATTCAACGCTATTGTCAATATCCTCCATTGCGGAAGTCTTCAGTATAAAGTAATAGCAATTAAAGGAATTCGATATTAATAAATTCTGTTTCTGCATATTTGTCTGTATGTTAAATTGTCAGTCACTTCAAACCAACTTGTATATAATAACTCATCATACTGTATGTAAAAACGTCGATATTACTTGAAAGCTACACGGAATATAATGGAAAACAATCAGGAACTGGGAAGAAAAAAGCTTGATGAAAGAGAAGAAAGAAGAGATACATCTCCCCAGTTCTCGTTGATGCTGCCAAATCTAGTGAATCCATTCTCTCAACTTTCTAGTCTTAAATTGCGGGAAACAAGTCACTCGTGACAAAGCTTTCGAGGAAGTGAAGAGTTGGAAATCTGCCAAATATAAACTCTTAATTAAGAACTCGAACTTGCAGGCCCTTTATGGTCCTTGTTCAAGTCAAATACCCGAAGCGTTGAGTCGACTAGAGGAGTTCAACTCTTGGGAACTCCTGGAGAAGTTCTCTTCGTACAAACACGCTCAGGATTATCGTTACTTTAGAGAAGGTTTAGCCGTATTTATGAACGTTTCTTCATTGTCTTCTGACTCGAGGGACTCTTGAAATTCCTATATAAATACATTTTGTTTCAAAATAACTCTTGAAATTTATTTATAAATACATTTAATTTAAATATGAACGTTTCTTCAGTGTCTCTTGACTTGAGAGACTTTTGAAATTCCTATATAAATAAATTTAATTTAAATATGTATTTATATGGGAATTTGAAAGTCCCTCAAGTCAAGATACACTAAAGAAACGTTCCTAAATACGAGCATTAGTTTGAGCTCAGAAAATGAATTTTGAGACCCCCTAGACTTCCAAAATAATCATGATAAGGGAAGTGATAGCCGCGAGCCGTAGCAGGTATCTGTTCAGATAGAGATAAGCTGCGTTCTCGTAGGACCTGTTTGTAACGGTGTCCGATTAGATTGGCCAGCAAAAAAGACACTGTTCTCTGCTGTAAAATCACTTCCCGGTGGTTCGGAACTCTCCTAAAACTGTAGGTCCAACTCACCCGGGTTCCGAACCACCAGGAAGTGATTTTACAGCAGAGAACAGTGTCTTTTTTGCTGGCCAATCTAAACGGTCACCGTTTTGATACGAGAACGCAGTTAGTCAGTAACGATGAAGTAGATTCTAATACATGTGTCAAATATCAAAAGATATATATAATTATACCATTTTATCGTGGTCTTCTGTGTGAAAAAATATTCTTATATTCTTCAATATGGTTACTCTTGAAAAGGCCTTAGTCTCAGCTTAGAAAATGAATTTTGAGACTCACTACACTCCCAAATAATATTGTGGTATAATTTCAAATAACAATGGAGTAGATTACAATCCATGTGTCAAATTTCAGAGGAGATATACCTTATCTATTTTAATTCTTTTTTCTGTGGTCAAATTGATGAGAAAAAGATATTCTTCAATTTTTCAATATGGTTACTATGAATACAATAAAAGGCCTACGTCTAAGCTCAGATAATAAATTTCAAGATTCACTCGACTTTAATAATAATAATAGTAGTAGTAATAATAATAATAATAATGATGATAATAATAATAATAATAATAATAATAATCTTTCTTTCTTTCTTTCTTTCTTTCTTTATTTATTTTTTATTATCTCACTTTTACATGACAAAATCAATAATATAAGTACAGTATACAGATACAAGCGTAATTTATACATATATTGTGAGAATATTAGTAGATAATAACAATAATAATAATAATAATAATAATAATAAGAGAATAATGTGGAGTAAGTTGAAATAAGAATGTTGAAGATTCTTATAAATGTGATAAATGTGTCAAATTTGTATAATATAATATGACAGTTATGCATAACTTATTCTGTGATGTACTCCATGACGAAATACTTGTTAAACAATCTAATATCAAAACTGACACTGAATTTCTATTTAATATATGATTTTCACTCACTTTTACTGGAGATACTGGAGGAATGTATTTCACTCCGAAAGTGAAATGAAGCTTCTCTTTTCTTTAGAAGTGAAATGCATTCCTCCAGTATCTCTTCTAGTAAAAGTGAGTGAAAATCATATATTATATAGAAATACACTGTCAGTTTTGATATTAGATTTATCAATTATTGTACTAGATTTTTTTTAATTCTGTGAATAGAAATGTTTGACCAATCATTTTTTCAAACAATATTACACAACTTATATTATAACTTGCTACTCATGCTATGCTACATGCTATACTAGCTACATAAAAATGATTAAATGCATAATTGAACTTTACAAAAAAAAAACTTAAAATAATAAATGAATAATTACACTTTACAAAAAAAACTCAAAATAGCAAAATACTCAAATAGAGCTCAACCAACTAGAAATAACTAGGTCGAAGAAGTTGAAATATATGAAAACAATATTGAAATTCATAGAAATTGCTGAATAATTCAGCCTTGTAAGTAAACATTGTTAGTAAACATTACAACTAAGTGATGGATAAAATTGAGAATATTAAGCAAGAAGCATTACTAATGAGTGAACTGATGAGATGATAGTGATACAGAGATAATAATAAATAATATAGAGATTTCTTCAGACAATTATACAGTGAATGTAAAGAGAATTTTTCAATTATTAAGTTGTGCAAGTGGATTTATAAAAATACTGGAATGTTGTGCCCAAGAATGTGAAAATAATGGGGAATTTATACATGAAATTTAAAAGCTTAACCAACATTATTATCAAGGGAATATACTGTGACATCAAGCTCATTCTCAACATCTAAGCACAGAAAAAAATTATAAAATTTTTATTGTACATTCAACGATATGCAGTCAAATTTGACTGCAAGTCATTGAATTTACAATAAAAAGTTTTTTTACAACGATCGTTATGAAACAAGAAATCCAAGAGTGAAATTATGATTTTTCAAGTTATTTATTTTCCTGGATTTCTTGTTCCATGACGAACTGCGTTGTTAATATTGACTTTTCAAGTGAATTCAACGACTTGTAGTCAAGTTTTCATTAAAAATAAGTAGAATTTACTTGCTCTGTAGGCTGAACGTTTTCGAATCTTTGAGATTCACTTTCAGACGCCTCTGAAAATGGATCTCAAAGATTCGGAAACGTTCGGCCTACAGAGTAAGTAAATTCTAGTTATTCTTAATGAAAACATGACTGCAAGTCGTTGAATTCACTTGAAAAGTTATTTATTTTATATAAATATATAATTGGAATTATTTTAATAATCTATAATTATTGTTCTAAGTTTTAATTTTAATGATTCAATACAATCAAAACTGATGTATTGTGTTCCATCATATTAAAACATTATTAACTTTTCAAGTGAATTCAACGACTTGCAGTCAAATAAAACATTATATTGATAAATGAGATGCAATTACTAAAATAATTTAATGCGTAGTTTTTCAGCATTCATAACACCTTGTTTGCTCATGAAACATTTAAAAAAAAATTTATCGTAGTTACTTCACGGAAAATATTGCATTAATTACTCGTACCATCCGCTGAATATTACAATTTATTATGTAAGAGGAGTTACACAACTCCCAAGACCCTAATTATTTCGAATTTGAGATGATGAATAACCTCTACCAAGATACTCCACCAGGTAATGGAAGAAATATAATTACTGCCGACTCCCTCTCCCCAGAAAACTAATTAAAAGCATCTATTTAATTAGTCCGTTTCATCTCAATTTTCATGAATTCTTAATCTAGAGAATGATAATTCATTCTATTATTTGAACTAATTAGGACCTGGCACAAGAAGATGATGATGATGGAAAAAGGAGCTTCGCAATAATTAATTTTAACATCGAAGTTTGTACAATGGAATCTTAGAACAATAGACCAATAGAGTGATTCGTAGTTATCTACATTGGAATTAATACCGTTCAATGTCGTTTCGGTCTAGAGTTATGCAAAATTCACTCTAAAAGCCTGTAAAAATCCAGAATTAAGTAGCTGAATAAATTACTGCAGTTACTACAGCCAATAGGCTACTGTGACAATTGAAATATAATTCCTTAATTTTTTTTTGAGGATGAAGCCCACATATGTGTGAGACCTGTGCGTGGGTAATGAGTTGGATGATGGTGATTGATGAGTTGGACCTACAGTTTTAGGTGGGTTCCGAACCACCCGCAAGTGATTTTACAGCAGAGAACAGTGTCTGTTTTGCTGCCCAATCTAATCGGTCACTGTTACAAACAGGACCTACGAGAACGCATTTCTTTATCCATAACGATCTGCGTTGTTAATATTAACTGTTTATGGTAAATTTAATGAATTGCAGTCATTCTGAATCGAGAATAAATAAATAATTAACTCACGTAGGCTGAAACGTTTTCGAATCATGATGATTCATTTTCAACATTTTATTGAGAATAAATAAATAATTTACTCACGCAGGCTGAAACGTTTTCGAATCGTGATGATTCATTTTTAACTGTTGGAAATGAATCATCATTCGAAAACGATTCAGCCTTCGTGAGGAAATTGTCATTCAGAAATGAAGAAATGAATGATTTCAGAAATGAAATCTTATTCTCATTCAGAAATGACTGCAAGTCGTTGAATTTACCATAAAAAGTTAATAACGGAATAGAATCTTGTAATATTTTGCATTTTTTCGAAAGATGAAGCCCACATAGGTCTGATACCTGTGCGTGGGTAATAAGTTTGATAATGATGATGATGATGATGATGGATTGGACCTACAGTTATATGTGGGTTCCGAACCACCGGGAAGTGATTTTACAGCAGATAACAGTATTTTTTTGTTTTTCTGAGAAGCAAATGACAGTTTAAATTAATGCAGTTACTGAGAAAATAGGCCTACTGGGTCGATTAAAATCGGGTTTTATAATTATTATACTTCGCCCTCCATTATTCTCAACTTTTCTTCTTTTATTAGAAACAAATTATCATTTATGAATACTATTTATTAATATAATAATTATCTCAACTTTTGTTTGATACTGCCAGCAGTACAAAATAAATGCTTAATAAAGCTTAACAAATACCCATTGATAAATGCCTGATTACTGATTGGTATATTGCATGAAATAATTTATCACAATTTTTTATTGTGGATGATGCCCACATGAGTCCGGAGACTTGTGCGTGGGTAATGAGGTGAATGATGAGAAACATCCTTGGCTGAATGAGATTCAAACCCAAGGCTGCAGGAAACGAATCTTATCTGAGACAAGCGATCTAACCAACTGCGCTACCAGAGTGTAATTATTTGATAAATTGTTTTTTTTTTTAAATGCATTTATGTATTCGTTTCTGGTAGATTTTGACTGTAGGTGACTCTCCAGACCTAAAGGTTATGTTTAGTCCAAAAATATCAATGTTTTCAATATGAACTATAACAATATATACCATTATGATAAAAGGAATGGTCTTGAAATTGATTTCAGCAGTATGTTTTTATATTATAGGGATATTATCATCATTCCTTAATGAGAATATACCGTTTTTATAATAGAAAGTTCTATAGGAATACTGCATTCTTAGTAATAATTGTACAATTATCCAGTCTCAATTTCATCAATTTCTCCCATAATTTTATTGTGTAATTATTCCCAAATTTTCATCAAATTATCTTTTCTCATAAGATGACATGTTGATGTTCAATATTATTTATTAGGTTTTTCGTGAATATATTGTGAATTCAAATTATATTTATATAATATTGTAGGCTCCACTTTTTAGGAGTAGTGTAACTTGATGAAAAAAAGTTAATTCATAATCTCTCAACAACAATTTAAAAATTTTTAAATATGAATTGAAAATAACACATAGTAGATATAATTAAAATTCAATATAAGAAATGAATTGAATTTTTCACTAGATGTTGAGAATGAGCTTTTTTAAATTTCATAACAATCTGATAGTAACAAACATATTTTTAAAATAATATAAATGTAATAATCTAATATTAAAACTGACACTGCATTTCACTTTTAAATAATGTTTTACTCGAATATATTGGAGATGCTTGAGGAATGCATTTCACCTCTGAAAAGAAGCTTCGTCATCCTGCCGCCAGGGGTCATGCTTTGTTGAGGTTAGGATTAGTAGCCATTATGTAGTTAAAAATTGCGTTTCTTTACTGAAGCTTCTTTTCAGAGGTAAAATGCATTCCTCATGCATATCCAATATATGTGAGTAAAACATTATTTAAAAGTGAATTACAGTGTCAGTTTTAATATTAGATTGTTCATTAAGTATTTCGTCATGGAAAACATCACAGATAAATGTAATAATATATTGTTAATGCCCGGTTTCTGAGTTGTTCATTAACTCAATGTTGGAGCAATGGGTTAATGATCCATTAAACTTAACGAGCAACTCAGAAACCAGGCATAAACCTTTCTAAAATTTCCTGTCGAAAAGGATATACTTCCCACTAGAAATGTTGATATTATAATAAATGATATCGCCTGTCAATTTGTACAAGATTTTCTTCGATGAAATAATGAGAAGTTTTAAAAGTGTAAAAGAATATAGTGAAGATGGAATCAAATACATAAACATTCTGAATAGGGTAACATAGATAGATGGGAGATAAAATAGAGAATTCGATTACAGAAGTACTTGGACACTGAGGTTGCGATACAGAGTGGTATTGTAAATATTTATTTGTCAATCATCCCCTCAGATTACTCACCTAAGCGATGCATTGGACTGAACCGTACTAAAGACATAGCACTCGGGTCAGACTCACAGTTTCTGTAACAAAGAAATGATAAATATTGTTAATTTTCAATTTGCCGAATAAAGAAAATTGATTGTGAAATCATGATATTAAAGAAAAATTTAGGATTTATTTATTGTGCTCCTCATCCATTCCATAACAAACTACAAAGTACAAGATTAGTGTATAAACCTTTGTATTAGTACAAACCTTTCAATAAAACCTATTGCAGTAGCAATAAAATGTTTCTAACAAATGGAGCTAAAGATTGATGCAAATTTCTGATTTGATAAAAAAAACTATGCTTATTCAGAATTTATTAAAGTTATTTAAGTTAAATTTATTGAAGTTATTTATTTATTTATTGTGACAAATTTACAACGAATGTGAAGGTGCAACAGACTCAAGTCCAAAACTGCTCCCTTCACAAATTTTGAATAATATGTTACATTGTCCAAAACATTGAGGTTAACACAGAATAAAAATTTAAGATATGTTGAAAATATAATATAACTTAATTCAGGCGATGGTGCTGGTACTAATCATCACAATGAAAATACTATACTATAGTTCTCATGTATAAATAAATAAATTATACAAAACAGATAGATTAATACAATGTGGTGACTTATAAATTTATATATTCAAATATTAATTATTTAAAATTGGAAGTTGGAACTATAATAAAGTATGTTTTCACTTTTTTTTAGGATGGAGCCCACATAGGTCTGAGACCTGTGCGTGGGTAATGAGTTGGATGATGGTGATTGATGAGTTGGACCTACAGTTTTAGGTGGGTTCCGAACCACCGGGAAGTGATTTTGCAGCAGAGAACAGTGTCTTTTTTGCTGGCCAATCTAATCGGTCACCGTTACAAAGTGGACCCAGAAGAACGCAGCTTATCTCTATCTGATTGAACAGATACCTGCTATGGCTCACGGTTATCACTTGACCTCAAAACATAATAAATTATTCATACATCACTGTATGTAATACATAGTAATATTTATAATTTTTTTTGTATCTTATTCAATTATTAACTTTGCTACTGTTTTTATAATATAAAAATTACTGTAGCGAATATGAAATTGGAGAGAATAGAAAGAAGAAACAGTGGTTCTTGGTGTTATCTGCTATGTAAATGTTTACTTTTAAGCAATTAATTACTCTGCTTTTGACACTTTTATAGTGTTTACTTGGTAATTTGTAGAATGTTCTAGTTGTTTGATTAGACATTAATGGAATCTTTTCGAATATTGTAGAAAGTGCTAGTTTCTTTATTTATTTATTTAGAAGATGATAGAAAAATGTAGAAATTGCTCGATATTTGAAAAACCTGTTTTAGGCGAACGCATTTGTGTAAATTAGTTCAGTTGTCTTTGAAATTCGTTGTGATAAACAAGTTGTGACAGTTCTATATTTTGTGCCTATATAGTGATAATTCTTTCTCTGTGCCCTAGAGATAATTCTTTTTCCTGTTTAATTCATACCAGTGAACTACTAAATAGTTTTTATTGTATTACGGACTAGTGCTACGTAAGTTAATTGTTCTTTTTCGACGTTTCTTTATGACTATTATTGGACAGTTTATTGTACAGTGATTATTTAATTAGATCGGCCTTTTAACTTTTAGTGATTGATTTCTGTACAGTTTATGGAAATCTCTTTATTTGTTGAACAATATCCATTTATCATTTTTTAATTGCTTATTTTTCTGTAAGAAATTACTGAACAGTGTGAGTTGTGGATTATATGTGTAAATAAAGTGCAAGTGTTAAACTTAAGTGTTGCCAGCGTTATTTTAGACTTAGAACCCGTAACAATACATTCTTAATTTGAACCCTCGTTGATTTGTATGTTCCTATGTTGATTTCAAAATTGCTTTTAAAACTTCGTTGCTAGAATTGTTCATACTTCATACATTCCAGCCTAATAAAAACTAGAAACTAACAAAATACGTTTCAATATAACTGCAACACATCTCAACAATATTTTGATAATACACTCTAATGATACATTAGAACAATATCGTGATAATACATTTCTAGTTTGGAACTTTAAAATAATGTATTTGAACAGAGAAACTGAATTATCCGTTTACAGCACCCCCAGTTATTATTATCGACAAATCTGCAGCCCACACTGAGTTAATAATTTGCACCGGGTTGATAATTCAATTTGTTTCATTGAACGGTTTTTGTCACCCACTCTGCTGTCAGTTGGCCACATTGTTACACATGTCAGGACTTACAAGCGGTCCTTCCCCCCCCCGCACTTGACATCAATTAATAATCCCTAAAACGCACCGCTGTCCAAAATAAAATACGGGTTTGCACCCCCCCCCCCCCACGAGGGGATAAACCCCCCGTTTTGGGTTGCCACAAAATTAAACACGTCCTATCATTTATAACGTGACAAGAATGTCGCACTACATTGCTGGTGAGTAGACATTGTCGTTGAAAGCTTCTACAGTGAATTCTTTTGTGTTTGGTTGTTGCCCAAACTTTTGAGACAGTTACAGAATATTGTTTGTCAGTTCATGTTGAAAGAAACTCAATTTATAACTACTTTATATTATGTGGTCCTCAGTTCCTCTGCTCCTTTGTGTAGAACGTTTAGAAGGCTGCTGAACACCAAATAATATTGTTGATGAACACGAAATATTGTTTGAATATAATAGAATGGGGCTTGATTTTGTTTGATACAGGAATTGTTTATAGGAATTATTGTTGTGAATATCCTTTTTCGTGTTCTGCAGTATGTAAAAACCTCCACCTTCTTCTCGTTCTCCTCCTCCTCTTCCTCCTCCTTGTCCTCCTTCTCCTCCTCCTCCTCCTCCTCCTTCTCCTCCTCCTCCTCCTCCACCTCCTTCCCCTCCTCCTCCTCCTCCTCCTCCTTCTCCTCCTCCTTCTGCTCCTCCTCCTCCTCCTCTTCCTCCTCCTCCTCCTCCTCCTCCTCCTCCTCCTCCTCCTCCTCCTCCTCCTCCTCCTCCTCCTCCTCCTCCTCCTCCTCCTCCTCCTCCTCCTCCTCCTCCACATCATCGTCACAATATAGTTACAGTAAAAAAAAGTAAATTCGTATGGCTTTTCGTGGTGGGGAGACCCTTACGGGTAGTTCCACCTCGCCGCTTTTTTAACGACTGCTTTTTTTTATATGCAACCGGGACCGACGGCTTAACGTGTCCTCCGAAACACGGGAGTGGCTCGAGAAAAATATCTTGTACTCAACTGGGATCGAACCACGGACCTTTGGCTTATCAGACCAGCGATAAGCCAACTCGGCTACGCCGACTCCATAGTTACAGTGAACTCGATGAAATGAACATGACTTGATTATGCAATGCTCAGAGATGAATTCAGAAGAGTTGAAAATTTATTTATTATCCTCCTCTTCCTCTTTTACCTCCCCTTCCTCTTCCTCACCCCTCCTCCTTCTCCTTCTCCTTTTTCTTCTACTCCTCCTCCTCCACGTCCTCCTCAAAATATAGTTATTGTGAACTCGATGAAATGAACATGGCTGGGTTATGCAATGCACACAGGTGATTTCAGAAGAGATGAAAACTTAGTTATTACACTCCTCTTCCTTCTTCTCTTCCTTCTCCTCTTCCTCCTCCTCCTCCTCCTCCTCTTCCTCCTACTCCTCCTCCTCCTCATCTTCCTGCTCCTCCTCCTCCTCCTTATCTTCCTCCTTCTTTTAATGTAGTTATTGGGAACCCGATGGAATGAACACGCCTGGCAGTATTAGAATTTATCATGTCTACGTTTCGATAAGAAATTGATGAAATACGAATCTCGACGTTCAGTAATTTCAATAGCTTTCCCGGTGAATAGCTGGCTCTATAGCGTTCAAATTAATCCCGAACAATTCGATTTCAAAATTGAAAATAATGATTCTCCAGCATTCAAAGCTCATCATCCATTCCTTTTCCATTAAAATCCACTTTTATTCCTCCTAAATCCACTTCATGTCCGCCAATTTTCACGAACCAATTGAAAAGGATCGATCGACTAAAGAGAAGATTGCAGCGAATTTTCACGAGTAGTCCAGAGAGGATCTTGTTAAGAAGGCAGAATGCATTTTGAAAGCGATTAGAACATTTTTACGTAGCGACCTAATGCTCCTTGCTTCATTCGAATTTATAAAATAGGTCAATTCAACTCGAAAAAAATACTTGGAAATCATTGAAGGTTGTGGAATCTTCTTGGAAATTATCCAATCACTTCAAAATGCAGGTTTTGTCAAATATTTGATGCGAGATTTCAATTAAATTTAACATAAACAAGTGTAAACATGAATAATTAATAAATATTAACAATTCATTTCGAATTCAAATCTATTTTACACCAGAGTACAATTCATAATATGTTATCCATAAAAGATTAGAACATATAAAATGATTGACTGGAGACTCCAGTTAAGGAGTATAAGACAAGTCAGATCAACAATAATACTATCTTATACACTAGTTACCATAGTTGCTATAAATCAATTAGTTGAGGTGAGGCTTAATTCTGATGTGGAATGAGCCACGTGTACACTATAAAAAACTTTATCAACTAAATATGTTAAAATACCAAAGCAGAAAAATGTATAAGTCCCTGAACATGATAATTACAACATTGGCAGAGGTGGAAAGAAAACTACTGGCACAAGTGAAAAACACTTGTTTGACAGCTGGAGTAGGAGAATCAAAACTTTTCTGTTCATTTATGTAAAACTTATTGGTGAGGTGGCTATTTCGCATTGTTGGAATACTTCCTCAGACACGGCTAGAAGCCTACTGAATCTGATTTGAAAATGTGGTTATCCCAGTGAAAAAGTAATATGGAACTGCGACATTTAATTTGTAAACTTTCCTGTTATTACATTTTCACTGTTGATGCCCCCTGATAGTTCTGAGACTTGTGCGGGGGCAATGAGGTGGATGTTATACAAGATATACCAGGCTTAAGGGGAACCTTTTTTTTATTTTATATATTTAATCAATAAAGAATCAATAAACATTTAAGAGTACCCTATATTTCTAAAAAAAGGATTTAAAATTATTATATTCTTCATCCAATGCTCAGGGGTGGTTCTCTTCAAAATCCGGAATTTATTGTGATGAAGAGAGTTAGACCTGTTTAAAGAATTTCAGCGAGATTTCAATTCGTGATCACCCTTCCCCAACAACTTTTAAGCTGACACCCTTTTTGCTTTAATGTAGTTTGGTGAAAATTATGATGATTAGAAATTGTGAGTTATATGACCTTTCACACTGTTTGAAAAGAGGCTTTTGAATTATGAGAATTTAAGTAATAACAGTAATAATAATCTGGCTGAATGTCAAAATACAGACTCAGCTAAACAGCAGCCAAATATCAAGATGCAAACTTAATGAATATTCAAAACGGCAAATGAAATTATCATAATAGTGTTAAGAGTATCCTTCTAACTGATAATTTATCAGGATTTGGATAATTTAGTCAACGAAATCTTATTTTGAGTGTTGATTCCAATTTGAATTAGCCATTAATGAGTAAGAGGAGGGATGGAAAAAGAGGTGGAGAACGATTGAAATGGTGGAGTGACGGGATAAGATAGAGAAAAGGGAGAAGGAGGAAAAGGAAGAAAAGGAGAAGGTAGAGGAGAAGGAGGAGGAAGGAAAATGAGAAGGAGGAGAAGCAAGAAGAAGAGCAGAAGAAGGACGAGTGAGAGGGAGAAGGAGGAGGAGGGGGACAAACAGGAAGAGGAGTGAGAAGGAGGAGTAGAAGGAGGAGGAGGATGATGAGAAGGAAGAGGAGAACGAGGAGAAAATATAGGAGAGGAGAAGAAAAGGAGGAAAGGGAAGAAGAGGAGGAGGAGGAGGAGGAGAAAAAGAAGAAGGAGATGGAGGAGGAGGTGAACGATTAGGACCAAGAGAAGAGTGGGAGGAGGAGGAGGAGGACGAGGAGGGAGAGTGGGAGGGAGTGAAGAAGGAGGAGAAGAAGGAAGTGTAGGTGGTGGAAGAGTAGGAGGAGGAAAAGTAGGAGGAGGAAAAGTAGGAGGTGGAAAAGTAGGAGGAGGAAGAGGATGAGGAAGAGGAGAAGGAGGACAAGGAGAAGAAGGAGGAAATAAAGGATGAAGAGGAGGAGAAAAGTTGAAGGAGTAGGGGAAAGAGAAGATGGCGAATAAGAAGGAAGACAGGGAGGAGTAAGAGAAAAAGAAATGGGGTTCAAAAAGAGGTGAAGGATTAGGATGAGAAGTAGGAGGAGGAGTGAAGGAAGAAGGAAAAGAGTGAGTTGGAGGAGGAGAAGCAGGAGTATGAGGAAGAGGAGGAGAAAGAGAAGGTTTGGAGAAGGAGGAGGAAGAGTAGGATGAGGAGGAGAAGGAAGATAGGAAGAAGGAGAGAAAAAAGAAGAAGTAGAAGGTAGAGGTGAAGGAAGAGATGAAGGATGAAGATGATGAGGAGGAAAAGGAGGAGGTGGAGGAAGAAGAGGAGAAGAAGAAGGGTAAGAAGGAGGACAGGAAGAGAAGGAGAAGAAAGAAAAATATAATGAAAATGAGGAGAAGTATGGTAAGGAGAAGGAAAAGGAGAAAAGAATAGGAAGAAAAAGAAGAAGAAAAAAGAGATGAAACAAGAGGAGAAGGAAAAGTAGTAGAGGGAGGTGTAGGAGGAGGAGGAGAAGAAGGTGAATGAAAAGGAAGAGGAGAAGAAGAAAATGAACAAGCAGTAGAAGTGGAAGAAGAAGAAAAAGAAAAATTGAAAGAGATGAGCTAAGATAAAGATAAAATAAGAAGTTAATAAGAGAAATTGAAAAAGTAAAACTTACCCGGCTCTTCTCCTATCGCGCTCTCTTGCTAATTTAGCACGTCTTCTGAGGCAGCAGATCACAAGCAGAGCTAGCAGAGGAAAGCCCAGAATGCCCGAAACTATCGGAATCACAACTGATTCTGGAGAAACTGGAAAATAGAAGAAAAATAAAGATTAGGAGCTGGAGAAAATGGAAAAAATTATATTTATCTCATTGATCTGGAGATTTGCTTTATTATGAGTATATTCAGAGCTCTGAGCTATGAGTACCCACATCAAAACCACAAATGATTCTGGTGAAACTGGGAAAACAGAAAAAACTTTGGTAGCTCAAGAGATAGCGATAGTGATAGCCGTGAGCCGTAGCAGGTATATGTTCAGTCAGATAAGCTACGAGCTCCTGGGCCCTCCTTGTGAGGGTGAACGATTGGATTGACCAACAAAAAAGACTGTTCTCCGCTGTAAATTAACTTCACGGTGGTTCGGAACCCACCTAAAACTGTAGGCTTAACTCATCAATCAGTATTATTAAACTCAAAATTGAGATGGCAATAAATTCATTCTGGTATTTAAGTGGATTCTGAAATAATCTCTATTTGAAGCTCACCTCTGCTGACCGGACACATTATGTCTCCTGGTCGAATTGACCAAACTGATCAAATACTTTTAATTATCCTGAATAAGAAATGTAATGAGATAATACTTGAATGCAATGACAAATGAAGCGTATATATGTATACACGATAAAAGTGGCTGTATCAAAATCAGTTTTATCTACGACCATGTCATAATGTATACATAACAGTTTCACAATTGATACCAAAACAGCTGTCTTTTCGAAATGCTTTTTGAATCCCGTTGCATAATGAGCTCATTATAGTACAGGTTCTACATTATAACACGGGTTCTGGACCAATCAGAAGCATTTTTGATGGAATCAATATCGTAATTCAATATTGTGAAACTATCAGCTGATTTGATCAAACTACTACACCAGCTGCTTTAACCTAACAATCTACTATAACTTCTCGTATTTGAGATGAGAGGTTAGGTATCTCTGACAGTCACAGGTAAAATGAAATTGTTTTAATTAAATGTATACTAGTGGTCGTAGATGAGATAAAATAGTGTATGCAACGATTTTATTTGGCCATTAAAGCACTCGTGAGATATTTATCTTATATATATACTTACATCTAACTCGTGCCTTAATAAGGGTCAAAATAAAATCGTTGCATAAACTACTATTATTCATTACTAGCATTTTACCCGGTCTTGCCCGGGAATTCAGTTTGGAATTTTTCTTTCCTGGTAGATAACTCATGGTAGTGATCACAAAATTGGGAGTGGTGGGTGAAATAGCATACATTCTTTCTACTATACAGTTAATCTATTTGGAAAGAGAAGTTCACAAAAAACAATTTTTATTGAAATGATGATTTAAATGTTTGATGTCATTCATAAGTAAACCACATTTGTAGCAACTTTGCAGCTCTACCCACCTACATAATTTTGGGATTAGCTCTTCCGATAAATGTGAAAGCTCAATACACATAATAAGTAAGCTCTCTGAGTAATTAGTAGCTGTAATATTGATATAGAGCTAATCTGTTGCTCTTGCTTGAGACATAACGGCATTTCGTTATTATATCACCATAGTGAGGTATTCTAAGCTGTTCTATAAGCCTACTGTATCTAAACACAGTTCAAAACAGTAATATTGCCATAAGTGAAATTTGAATATTAATTTTGAAAAGTCTGAAAGGAGAATAAAAAATCGAATTTCGAGGTGCACGGAGTAGAGTTCAAGGGAAGAAGATTCGTGCCAAATTCAGTGTTCCATATCGTTGAAGTTTTTGTAAAATCTGTAAGATCCCCCCTCCCCACTCTTATTATATGGATGAATTCATCTGATGTATGATCTATAGAAAATATAGTTCAACGTTTTGTAAAGCGTATATATATTCAGGATTTTACAGTAATCACTGTTTTCCTTCTTTCAGTCAGATTTTCCAACATTTTCTATCCTCCCAATCACCCTCGCTCAATTTTCGCGATTCCATCAAGTTTTCCGCTTGTGAAGTGTAATAGAAATAATAAAGTGTTTTACTTCACATAAAGACGTAATTTCAAATTTCAATTTCCCACTCAAATGAACAAGCAGTTCATTCAAATGATATTCACAAAGACTCTCTCATTATTCCCTCTGTTTCAACTCTAGACATCTCAAAAAGCACACAGAACGAGCTCCCAATTCAAACCCTTACTGAAATATGAACAATCTTGCCCAGCCTCTCCTTGAATATATATATTTATATATATCCTTGAATATACAATCTCCTTGAATATAATTTTCTCTCTCACCCGCCATGAATATAAACTTTAACAAATATAAATTCTACGTGCAGTCCATGACATGGAATGAAGTCATTATCAATCCATGTGGAAATGTTTCTTGCGCCTTTTTCAAGACTTTAAAATGTTGAGACGGTAAATTCACCAAAACAGATTTCCAAACAGGGGAGCAACGTTCACATGAATATTATACATGTCACAGGAAACATGCTCTGCTTGCTCTTATGTTCGGGTGCTCAGAAATACCACTGTATACATGCGTAGTAATATATATAAATAGAAATACCACTGGCAGAAATATAACTATGTACATGTTAAGAAAAACATATAGAAATACCTCTGGTAGCTCTGAAACAACAAAGTCCTAGCTCAGAGCTCGTTTTTCCCTTGAAAAACTTGTCATCCTGTCAGCTTTGTACTATCTTTTAGCTTCTCTGTCTTTTCCAATCTTTCTCCTTGTGTTTCTCATTCCCCTCCCCACTTTTCTTTCTCTTTATTTCTCCCGTTTCTCTTAAATCTCTTACGGGTTCTCCCAATTCCTCTTTGAAGTTTTCTCTGTTTCAGGCTCTCCCAAGTTCTCCCTATTATCTCTCTCGGGATACTTCTCAATCTTCTCTTTCCTTTTGCATAATTTCTCTTTCAAGCGTTCCCTCTCTTCAGAAGAACTTCTCAATCTTCTCTTCTCTCTCACATAATTTATCTTTTGAGTTCTCCCTCTCTTCACATCTCTTTCCTTTCACGCAACTTCTCTTTTGAGCTCTCCCTCTCATCGTATTTCTCTTGGAGAACTTCTCAATCTTCTCTTCCCTCTCACATAATTTCTCTTTTGAGTTCTCCCTCTCTTCATAATCTCTTTCTGGCTACTTCTCAATTTGCTCTTCTCTCTCACACAATTTCTCTTTTGAACCCTCTCCCTCATACTCTCCCGCTCTATCTCTCTTTTGAGGAACTTCTCTATTTTCTTCTCCTCACACAATTTCTCTTTTAAACTTTCTCCCCTCACTCTCTCACTCTATCTCTCTTTTGAGAAACTTCTATATTTTCTTCTCCTTCTTACACAATTTCTCTTTTGAACTCTCTCCCTCTCACTCTCTAGCTCAATCTCTCTTTTGAGAAACTTCTATATTTTTTCTCCCTCTTACACAATTTCTCACTATTTCTCCCTCTCTTAATCTCTTTTACGGACTTTTTACAATCTTCTCCCTCTAACACAATCTCTCTCTAGTTCTTCCTCTCTCTTGTTTTCTTTTGGGCTTGATCTCTATCTTCTCTTTCCTTTCAACCTTTCTTTATCTCTATCTTCAAGTGCTTCGTGTGTGCTCAGTGAAGCATGCCATAGAGTGTGCAATCAAACGATAACCTGCTTCCGTTTATTTGAAAAGTTTTTTCCCAGAGACAATTTCTGGCAACCAAAAACGATGGAAGTTTGAGTTTAGTACTTTAGCAACACCTTGAGCTTTTGTGCTGAGCTGTATTACTACTTGCTCTGCTTGGAAAACATCTTCACATACTGTCCCTTTATATGAAAATGCAGAAACGTTGATCGTGACATCCATAATTACGGTACAAAAGACAATCAGGACGTAATACTTGAATTTTACCTCCTGGCAAACACATATAGAAATTTGAGATTCATGTCCGTAAAGATTTTGAAAATAAAATTTCCCATTGATTGATTTTTGAAAAGGATATGAATTATAGAAAAAAACTAACACTGTATTCTATTTAATATAATTATGATTCTCACTCACTTATATCGGATATACTGGGAAGATGCATTTCACTTCTAAAGAGAAGCTTCATCAGCCTGAAGGAGATGAATTGGCATGACGATAAGAGTTATATTGTTAGAAATGAATCAATCGATGAAAAAATCTATAAGATGTAATAGCTTGATGTATAATAAATTCAAACTGTATTTTTTGGTCAGGATGATGAAAATAAAAAATTTCAAATCATGATATAAGTAGATCTGAACGATACTCTTCGAAGAAGGAGAACATTTCTCTGTTGAAGAATATTTTAGTATGCTACAGACTAGACACTGGATTTGAAATCTGTGTTTTGACATTCAGATGGATGTTTTTTTCTCAAGAAGCATCATTATAATAATGTGATAGTAATTAAAATATAAATGTTGGACTACTATGAAAGTCAGAACAATAAATTTTTATGCGGTGATAATAATTATTTTATATCATGTTGTATTAGGATTTTACTGTTTAATATTGAATTTTTAATGTGAAAATCCATTTATTATGAAGTTTTTCATGTAATTTATGTTCATGAACAATTAATGAAACTATTGATTTGTAGTTAAGAAGGCTGTGGGTTGTTATGATGGTGAAAATTGTAAAGAAAATCAAATTTATCAATGGAGACTGAACTATAAGATAGAATAGTTTGATGCTCCTTTCATACAAACAATAATTTAAATAATCAATACATAATGGCTCAACTACATTTTTTATACAATTAAAAAACATTAAATTTTGAATGCTTTTCATATAATAATTATCATTACTGCAAAAATGTCATATTTTTAAAAATTCCCCTGTAAAAGTAGTTTCAGCAATAAATTCTAATATCAATATAACAATACCATCAATATAGATGTATTAGTTTTGACGGTAACAAAATTATCGATATTTCTAACTAAAACTTTCAGCAACTGAATTCATAACCTGAAAGAAGTGATACAAAATGGCTGTCATGATTACAAAGGCTCACAAAATGGCTGCCATGGATACAAAGACTTTAAAACTGGCTGTCAAAGTGGTTGACTCACGAGTTCTGTGATTGGTGGTTTACTGAGACCTGTCACAGCCCCGTATTGTAAGAGCTAACCAATGGTTGAGTTCCTGGGAGTTTTACCGGTAACTGGTCAATTTACCTGTTACCGGTGAAGCTCCCAGGAGCTCGACCAATGATCTCTTATAGATCATTGTAAAAAAGGAGGACTGTGCTGTATTATACAATTGATAATTTCATTTATTATAAATTCAACGTATTTTGAATTCTAGACAACCATTTTCAAATTGCAGTGTAGGCTATCTTATATTAGTGAAACACAGATTTCAAGGAAGGGAAATAAATAATATTGCTCCTGAAAAATTTAATGAATTTATTCTACCTGAACTTGAAGTTACCTAATTTTCGTGAAAAAAACGTAAGCCTATGAATCTAAATATAACATTATAGTCATAATACCTTGAGTGGAGTTTTTCACACATTTCAGTAAATTTGTTTTTTTGTAGATCACGTCTTGGAGACTCCAGTTAAGGAGTTTAAGACAAGTCAGATCAACAATAATTATATGTACAATACAGCAGTCTTTTACACAAGTTAATTGTTACTATATCAATTAGTTGAGGTGGAGCTAAATTTTGACTCTAAAGGGGCTCTTGTACACTGAAAAGCTTTATCAACTAAATACATTTCCAATATTGTTTTTTAAATATTTCTAAGTCTTCAAACTCCTCAAAAACTAGATTGTTGTAGAGTTTCCTACCAATATAGCTAGGTTTTTGTTCGAATAAGCTACTATTGTAGTCAAGTGTTAATCTCCTCAGCTTCTTGTATTATAATCGTGGACATCAAGATTCTGGATTATATCGGTTTAAAAAAAAAATAGAGCTATATGTACACATTTAAGCAGGGTACAGTTAGGAGACCAATTCTCTTGAACAACGGCCTACATGAATCTAATCTATTTACTCTTTCCATACACCTAACAGCTATCTTTTGTAACCTATCAAGGGTTTTTTATGAATTACCCCATACTAAGATAACATACCGAATATGTGACAGTAAGAGCTCATGTTAAGCTGTAAAAAGAAACTTTTTGTCATTTAATCTAGCAAGCTGTTGGAAGAAAAAATACTCCAGATGAAATTTCACAACATATTTTCTCAATGTATGGAGCCCAGGTAGCTGATATTGCGCTGCAGATTGATATGACTGATAACTCAATCTCTAGCCAAAAAACCTCTCCAAACATCCTAACATCCTCTCCAAAAGTCCTAACTACTTTACAATAGTCTCTTCTTTGTCGAATCCTTCAAATGCTTTTACCAAGGAAATATATCTTTGAAATACACCAAGCGTATCAAATTCAGCAATTCGAGGAGGCTGACAACTCACTTTCCCAACAAAACTATGAAGAATGGTGACAAGAAATACGAGAAGTGCACTTTACTTTTTTCAGCTTCTGCTCTCCTGGTGCTCCATCAATCTTCAGGAAACGGATGAGACAAGAGACCTCCTGCGACTTTTTTTTGTTCAATCGAACACACATTTTCGAAGCTCCTGGTTTTTCTTTTCTCTTCTACCCAATAAACAAGAAATTGGACAGATAGCTCTTATGATCGCTGCGAAATCCTTTGTGTCTTACTTGTGAAAAAGTATTGGAGACGTTCTTTTGAAGAAGTATTGAGTTTAAGGGCTCTTAGAAATAGAAAGATTAGGGCTAGAGGTGGAAAAGATTCGCTAGGATTACTATTCCATTGGTCTGTGGTTCAATAATTGTTTTTCTGGCTCAGAAATTTCAAAATTATATTAATCTTTTTATGGTGTTTTGTAAAAAGTGAAATCGAAATTAATATTCTTTTTCTGAAAAAGACTGGCGAATTATTGTGCTTCAAGATAAAAGTTTTAGTGAAACAGACCTAACCTAAGATTTCGATTCTAATTTGAAATTCTATTGTGAATTAATTTGTAAAGCAATTTTTGCAGTAGCCTATTGTTTTCACATTGATTGCATGTTAGTTAAATAAATAAATCACTGCTATAAAAATATTAAGAGTAACAATAAATGTAATACAGAGTGATCAGAAGGTAATCGAGTAGTTTGAATTGATCAAGTGAACCAGATATATTTCAATAACATTAATTATTATTATGTGTAGCCTACAATATATGCAAATTACTTGTTTTCTCACAATAAATGCTAAAAATGGCTGCCTCGTTCAGTACTGAGTTCATCCTTGATTTTCTGCTCTTGAGCAGTAAACAATACTACAGACTTGATGTAGCCAGTATCCATTTCAATGGTGTCTAGATTTGTTGTCGGTTCTAGATGGGATGCTATCTTGCAGAAGCCACCATATTAACTACTTAATTTAACGAAACTACATTAATATTATCACATAATATGTTCCGAACCACCGGGAAGTGATTTTACAGCAGAGAACAGTCTTTTTTGCTGTCCAATCCAATCAGCCACACTTACAGAGAGGGCCCATGAGAGTTTTGCTTATCTAATCTGCATAATATGCAGGACTTTATGATCACTGTTTGGTAGGGGAAAGTGATAGCCGTGTGCCGTAGCGGGAAGCTGTTCAATCAGATTGGATAAGCAACGCTCTCATGGGCCCTCTCTGTAAGAATGACCGATTGGATTGGCCAGCAAAAAAGACTGTTCTCTGCTGTAAAATCACTTCCCAGTGGTTCATGACCCACCTAAAATTGTAGTCTACCATGTTTCCAATAAATTGGCTCAAACGGCGAGGTGCAACTACATGTAAGGGTCCCCCCACTAATAAAAGCCATACGCATTTACTCTACTTTAGTAGGGGAAAGTCTCTGACCATAATATACAGTATTTATATTTAGTTAAATAATGTGATTAATTATTGAAACACGGATTTTAAACTTCTACATTCCTACGTTATAGTTATTATTTTCACCAAAACAGGTGAGTTTGCTTGATAATACAGAATCCCAGGAACACTATTGCATACAAAATAACAATTTCGGTAGAAAAATCATTGAGAAATAAAATATAAATCGATCATTGGTAGCAAATATAAGTAATAATGTAGTTGTGGCTTGCTCTCAAGAGGCCAACAAAAGCAAGATTGGAAAAATATTGCTGGAAAGTTGAAATTACTTTCTGAGTAATAGAAATATTGCGCTTGGAGCAAAGTTTTTCTATCTTCTACAGTTCAGAAACAAACTTGACAAATAATATTTTCATAAGACAAGAGCAATTCCCCGAGCAGAATGGCTACTCACACAGTCAGCACTCAATAGATGTGAGCATAGAAAAACAGTTTTACGAGTCTGAGCTATAAATCTATAGATAAACTTTCTTTTTTCCAAATAATGTAACAATATATATTTGATCATATTCTATATTTACATATTTCAGCATAAAATATTTGTATCAAATTCAAACTTGTTGCACAAGAAAAACTTCTTCTTTTAGACGAATGTCTTCAATTATATTAATACAATAGTCATCCTATTAGAGGCACTTTCTCCCTTTGTCAATTTTTATTTTATTCTAGTTTTTAATATTGTTCAATCCTAGCCCACTTGTGTTCTTGTTTGTTATATTTTTTTGCTTGATTTTGACCCTGATTATTCCTTGATGCTCCTCTCACCAGTGGGCGTGTCTTGTTAGGGCCTTTAGCCAACCACAGACCTTCAATGAAGGTCAGTCAGTTTAGGTTAGGTTAGGTTAGGCTAGGTTCAATGAAGGTCAGTCAATGAGAGGTACTTCCACCCTCAATCGATAGTATCATTCCGTGAGTACACTTCCTTCTATTTACATTTATCAGCTAGTAGTTTTTGTTAAAGTAAATATCAATAAATTCCAATTATGTACAGACAATCATCAATATAATACTCGAAATAGAAACATCATTGCATTTCCAATACATAGAAATGTAGCATTGGAAAAAACCTTATTTTACTCTGGAATGAGACTTTTTAATAGGCTGCCAACAGCCATCCGAAATATAGAATCAGTCATTTCATTCAAACAGGCAGTCAAAAAAATGTTGATAGAGAAAAGCCTATACACAATCACAGAATTCTATTAACAAGAAAATAACATTATAACTTTATCAACAATTTAAAGTATTTTGATTTTATGATTTGAGCTTCTGATGTCGATTTTTAGTTTAGAACATATCTATACTGTAATAGTTGGTATTAATCTAGAAGTAACTAATTATAGCAATTGACAATTCACCAATCAAATTAGTATAACTCAGAATATGATGTATTGTGACAATGAATAAATAAAAAATAAAAAATAAAAGTACTACATACAAATAGCTACTCTGTACTTTAGTTTTAGTTTGTTTGAGATTGATAATTTTTTTTTTTGTAGATTACGTCTTGGAGACTCCAGTTAAGGAGTATAAGACAAGTCAGATCAACAATATTATACACTAGATACCATAATTACTTCAATTAGTTGAGGTGTGGCTTAATTTTGATGTGAAAGGAACTCTTGTACACTATAAAAAGCTTTATCAACTAAATATTTCTTCAATTGTTTTTTAAATATTTCTATATTTTCAAGACTCTTCAAAAACTGCGGTAGCTTGTTGTAGAATTTCCTACCAATATAACTAGGTTTTTGTTTGAATAAGCTACTATTGTGACTCACCAAGTGATAATCTCCTCGGCTTCTTGTATTATAATCATGTACATCAAGATTTTGGTTAATATCATTCGTTTTTACATATAAAGTAGCTTCATACACATATAAGCAGGGTACAGTTAGGAGATCAAGTCTCTTGAACAACGGCCTACATGAATCTAATCTATTTACTCTTTCTATACACCTAACCGCTTTCTTTTGGATCTTAAACACTCTATCAAGATTTTGTTTTGATGAATTACCCCATACTAAGATAGCATACCTAATATGTGACAGTAAGTAATGATGTAACAACCCAAACTAGTATCTAAAGGTTTTCAATAAATGTGGTTGAGACAACTTCAAGTCTTATTATTCTTTATAATAGGAATGTTCTATAGAAATTTTGCCTTCTTTATTGTACAATTGTACAATTACCCAGTATCCATCAACTTCTCTCATAATATTGTCTAATTAATTATAATTTGTTTCAGTATAATTATATTAAGCTACTCTGCACTTTTAGTTTTTGAGATTACTAATGGTGTAGTAACTGAAACTAGTATCTCACTATTTTCAATAAATATGGCTGTGATAACTTCAAGTCTTATTGATCATTATAGATAATGGAGTAGCCGTAGCCGAGTGGGTTAAGTGCTGGTTTGCTAGCCCAAAGGGTTCGATCCCAGTTCTGACCGAAAGATTTTACCTCGGGCCACTCCCGTGTTTCGGAGGACACGTTAAGCTGTCGGTCCCGGCTGCCTAAAAACAGTCGTTAAGTCACGTCAGAGGCCCTGAACTTATTCAGGTGCGACCTGATAACTCTGACACCAGACCTGAGCCAGCCAGGTCACACGATATTATTATTATTTTTTTATTATAGATAACTTCCAAAATATCACCTTCACCACAAGATATTTATTTACACTATGTTTCATTCTAATTTTTTATTTTTTTATTGCTGATGATGCCCACATAAGTCTGAGACTTGTGCGTGGGTAATGAGGTGAATGATTACACATAAATGACTGACGGAGGAGCGGGATTCGAACCCAAGACCACTTAAACGACAGCAAGCTGAAGTTGCAACGCCCCAACCAACTGCGCTAAGCGGCCCGCCGCTTATAAACACAATTTATAAACTCAATTTATAATGATAGTATTTGTAAATATTTTTCATCTTATGTAGGCCCATACTTGAATATGTTGCACTCTCTCTTTTAATTGATGTTGTAGTTTCACATTACTTTTTCACTTGATATTTCAAAATTAATAATAATTATTATATTAAATAGAAAAATTTATATAAAATAAAATAAATAATTATTCAATACAAACTTTAATGTGGGATTCAACACTTATTCGTGTGATGGCAATTTCGCATTGGTGGAATGCCTCCTCAGACACGGCTGGAGGCCCACTTAAAACCTTTTTTATATTGCGGATTATGCCCACATGGGTTAGGAGACTTGTGCGTGAGTAATGAGGTAACTGGGTGAATAAATGGGTCAACTACTCAACTAGAGTAGACCTCTCGTCGTGTCTGAGGATGCATTCGAACAATGCGAAATGGCCATCTTACGAATAAGTGTTGAATTCAGTAGTAAAGTTTATTTTTAAAAATGATTAAAGTTCCTTTTACTATTTTTCTGATATATCAATTTCTATATTTTGCAATTCCAATGGTTGCGACTCGATTTTATATACGCTTATATGTATATACATATACGCGACTATAATTATGTCTATACGCTTATATAAAAAATATATTGAAACCATAATATATAAAATTCTTTCCAGATAATATTTCCAGTTAAAATACTTCACTGGATGACGTCATTATATTAGGAAATAAATTTGAATAAAGTTGTAGACGTGCACTCTTTCCTACCTGTTGGATATATGATGATGGTTGGCCTTTTATTGTGGGGGGCGGCAACCGGGGCGGATGGCGATGTGGGGGCGGGGGCAGCTACCGGCAGGGCCTGAGGCACCACCTCCACACCATCCTTATCACTCATGCCTCCTGTCAACAAAAAGAGAAAAAAATGTGTTAGAAGTTAATTTCTATTTTAAAAACACACTTCACTCAGTAAGGTACTTTATAAAGAATAACTACTAACCATCTAAAAGAGCTGTTTTAGTAGGAATGGATCATACTTCAGAAGCTGATTAAGGCTGCGCACTAATGGTTATTATTTTTTTCCAAAGTTTCGAAAATTGGATGTTATTTGAATTTCAACTATTGTCGTGATAAATAAGTTTTTTTCCTGTATTATTCTGTGAAATATGAGGGCTGAAAGTTGAAAATTTTTGGTGTTTGGGGCAACTACGAGTTATTAACATTTACCATGACCCTTATATAAGGTTGAACACACCTAACACATTAGGTTGAACACACCTAAGGAAGATGAATGACATATTTTTTATTTAATTAAACAAACTCTTAGTTCTTTAAATAAGTTTTTGAAAACACAATAAATTTTTAATATTTAAAAAAAAATATTTTGAAGACTTAGATTTCTTGTTTAATAACGATCTGTGTTGTTGATATTGACCATAAAAAGTTGTTGAATCTACCGTGAAAAATTAATATTTTGAAGAAACAAACAGTTTGATTAAAATAAACAATATTTCGTTCATTTCCGTAGGGTGAACTTGAGTAATAAAAATTATTATTAAGAGTTGAAGATAGCTTACTATCATAATAAACTCGATTTAAATAAATTGAAAAATAGATTCAGCCATAACGAATGCTATCAGCTTTGAATCACTTGTCTCTATTGATTCATTTTAAAATCATCACTATCTTAGTGCACTCTCGCACTAAATAGTGAATTTGTATTATAAACTCTTAAGGAAAGATCTGAAAATGAAATAAAACATCATACAATTATTCTGTAGCACCATCAGCTTCGAAAGTGGTTGAAAGAAATGGTATAAAACTCTGAAGTTTGAAAAGGATTTATAATGTTAAATTTTTGGATTTCTTGTTGCATAACGATTTGCGTTGTTAATATTACCTTTTTTATTGTAAATTGAACGACTTGCAGTCAATTTTAATTGATAATAAATAATAATTTACTCACGTAGGCCAAAAGTTTGGCCAACGCGAGTAAACATACTATTTATTCTCAATGAACATTGACTGCAAGTCGTTGAATTTACCTTAAAAAGGTATATGTTAATTTATTACCAATCTTGTACAATATTAGTAGAAATTTCTGTAGAAATGAATAAAGTCAAAGACTGAAGAGCTCCAATATTCTCATTATGTTTATTGTAATGTTTTTCTCGGATTCTATCAAGCCCACATTGTATTTTATAATGTAATTGCAAAACTACAGTGATTTACAGTCAATAAATTCTGTATACGCCACTATTATAGATCATGTTTTACTTTTGCTGGTGGTGCCTTTGTAATTCATGTCATGTGAACTTGATTATGTTATGTTTATCTAGAAGCTTTTGTATTTTTCTTATTCATTCTAATTCAAGTTTGCTTTGTATGTTTATTTTTATTGTTTGGCAATATCAATTTCAATTACTACTTTTCAACTCTCCACTTGAAACAATAATCTATTTACTATAATCCAATTCTCCAGTCAAAAAAATCCTTCAAATACCACCAGATTGACCTCAATTATTTCAATTAGTCCCTATAATTCATTAGTCGAGAAGTGAAGTGAAAGCGCTTTTCCATTTGTGTAAATTACTCCTGCAAGTTGCAGTAGCATGAATGGTTGTCGCTTCCAACGGAGAAAAGAAAATAAATAAAAGAAATGAAGTCAGAAAAACGTCGAGGCAGGTTTGGATGAATAGAAGAATGAAATATTTAAAGTCAGACGAGATGAAGCTGAAGCGTATCTTTCTAGGTAAAGTGTTTTCTGAAAGAGATTGGCATAAAACCAGGAGTGCTGCTTAGGGATTTTTTTGGTGGCTGTGAGGGGGTAGTTTAAGGAGGGTTATTTCAAGGGGAAGAAGTGAGAGGAGGGGCAACTGGGGACAAATATTTGGACTTAACCCAACGTTGATCCAAAGTGCTTCTTACTTAGTAAGCCGCTTGTGGGCTTCGTGGATCAAGCACGGGACTTGCCGCGGTGATTGTCTGCTGTGCATAATATTATGTTATTTGCTATGGGGTTTCCCATGCAATCGCTTACCTTATATGAAGGTAGTGTACTTGGCTTACCTACTATACCGTGAATTAACCCGCGTTCACTTGCGCTATCAGATTAAATCTAACATTTTTATTCCTTGTCAAGAACGTTTTTTATATTTTTGTTGCATATTGATCTTCTAGATATGCTTTCTTGGGTATTTCGAATAAATTTCACGAAGAATTCAGTTATGAATTGATTCTTTCAAGTTGTTTCGACCAATTAACAGGACTCAATAAATATTTTGTTTCAAACAATATTATGCTCCATGAATTTGAGGAATTGTTTCAGGATCATGGATATTTCCTTGGAGAAAAGGTTTTTAATCACTGTATTACAATGAGAAAATAATAAAATAGTTTGAGAAGTTCTGCATACAAGAAGAATTAAAGTGAAAATACATTTAAATGTACTTGCTTCATCTGTACGATCTACTATAATAGAATTCAAAATACTTATTCAGATTCGTGTTAATTGCTCAAAACAACTTAGGCGGAGTACATACCAAAAGCAACCGGTGATATCAACGCAACAGCAACTCAACTCAGTCAACTGGAGTTTCTTTTAGGTTTACACCACGTGTACATACAAAAGAAACCCAAGTTGACAAGTTGTCCAGTCACTTGTTTCTATGTCTTCGTCCAAGGAGGAGGCAGTTCTTCTATATGTGCTTAGAAAAAAAAACCTTACATAGACGGTTTAGTTTGCATCCATATAATGGCAGCAATGTACACAGAAGCCAGTGGCATGCCTTACAAGAATTGGAAGAATATCCCGAAAAGTTTTTCAACTATTACAGGTTTAAACTCATCTGCCACAGCTTGCCAAGCTTTGTCTGTCACCTCCCTGTTACTGTATGACCTGTTTTTATGATCTTATAAGAAATTAGACTGTTCATATTTAATATTTTCTTATTGTCCAGCAGCCATATTTACGTACTGTCGGCACTTCACAAGAGCAACTGGGCAACTGGCGACTCGAGTTTCCAGCATGTCGTGACTTGAGTTGCCTGCGTTGCCCAGTCACCTGACCGTTGAATCACCGTCGCATCACAGTTGCTTTGGTATACACAGGCCCATTAAACTGTTGTGTTATTCATAGGCAACTCAAGTTGCCGTTGCGTTGTCGTTGCGTTGTCGTTGCGTTGTCGTTGCGTTGCTATCACCGGTTGCTTTTGGTATGTACGCGGCCTATAAAAATCAAATCGTAACTGAATACTTCATAAAATATTGATATTTAATTCTCAACAACTGTAGTACAATATACTTGCTTCAACTGTATGGTTTACTAGAAAAGTAGAGAATTCGTAAATTCCACGCTTTCAGAATCTTGCTGACAGAAACACATCGTGCTAAAACTCCATTAGCTGAGACTGTCTGGGAATGTAACAACGCATTGCATTGACATTAAATTTTCAATACTTTCATCATGTAAAGTATACTTTGGATTAGATGGTAACGTTAGCATCCTAGTCCTAGTTCAGATTGTAATTGAGATTGAAATCCAATGTTCACAGTACCGTTATCCATGGAGTTCAAGGCTTCGTTTCCTGCAGCATTGGGTTCGAATCTCATTCAGCCATGGGTGTTTCTCATCATTCACCCCTTCACTTCATTACCCACGCACAAGTTTTCAGACTCATGTGGGCATCATCAGCAATGAAAAATGAATGTAAGTCAGAATCATAATACAAGGCTCCAGAAATAATCATAACTTCTTTATATACTGTATACGACATCTTATTTTTCCAGACAAATTATTTCAACATCCAAATTGCAAGCACGCTGACAGCAATTCCTCGAATCTTCTCTCGAAAGAACTCTAAAACCTAATAACTTCTGATATTTTTTCAAATTAGAAGTTTCTAGAATGGAAATAAAAGGAATGTCCTGAAACAAGAATTTCAAGCAAATTCCACTTCAGTTGTCTTTGAAGTTGAGTTTCAGCGAATTCCAGCGAATTTTAACAAATTCCACTTCAGCGATCTTTGAAGCACAGACGTATTATCAAATTGTACAACTTAGTTAAATTTATTCAGGTGGAAATTTTGATCTTGTTAAAATACCTCCTTCTTTTTCTCTTCTTTCTTCTTCTAACAGCTATATAATATTTTTCTCTTCATCTCACTTTAGCTCAAGTGTTCTTCTTGGAATAACAATCCATGTACAGTAGAGACACAAGCAGCGAAGGTAAGCACAAAAGCAAATGCCAAGAATGTTGAAAAGTCACGCTAGAATAGCGTGCTGACGTTAAAAGAGACAGTAATTTCCCGGTATTTTTCAGCTCGATTTGACTGACTTTAGAATGTCTGCGAGGAAATGAAACTAAAGAAGAATTTCAATGTTGCTTTCAAGTGTTATTACTCGCTTTGTGCTAACTTTCCCCATATTTCTTGTTATCTTCTCTATTTCGAAACTATCTTATTTTCAGCTATCTTATATCTCTTTGGAATTCTCCTCCTTTTTCTTCTTCTTTCTCTGCCTTCTGCGATTCTTCTTTGTCGTCATCGCCTTCTTTTTTTCTCCTTCCTTTATCAATTCTGTGTCTAAAATAATATTTCTCTCCATACCACTTCACCTGAAGTGCTCGTTCTTCTTTAAATAACAATCCATGTATAGCAAAGACACAAGCAGCGAAGATAAGCATAAAATCAAGTTTCTCTGTTGTCTCTTTGTTTTCGTTTCATTTGCAATCTCCATCTCCCTCTAATCATTCTCCTTCTGCATCCCACACTGCTATGTCTTCCCTTGCTTCTCACTCTCATATTCTCCATCTCTATCCATCTAAATCTTCATTATTATTATTTTTATCATTATAATTATTTTTCTCTCTCTTTTTGTTAAGTGTTTCACAGCATGTTTTCTTCTATATTTCTTTTGTGTCTCCATTATCTTCTTCCTCACCTATTCTCAGTCTTCTTCTTTGGCTACAACCTTTTACATCTTCTCCTTCATCCCCCCTCCTACGTCTTTTAATCCTACTCCTCTTCCTCCTTCCTCACCACCTTATCATTCTCTTTCTTTTCCTTCTCCTCCTCCTCCTCCTCATTCTACTTTTCCTCATCCTCCTCCTCCTCCTCCTCATTCTCCTTTTCCTTCTTCTTCTACTTCTACTTCTTCCACTTTTCCCCTTTCCTTTTCCTTTTTTTCTTTTTCTCCTAGACTTTCTACTGCTGCTTTATGTTCTTTTACTTTTCCTTCATTTTTGTTTATTCCTTTCTTCTCCTATTCTTCTTACTCTTATCTTTCCTTTTTGTCCTTATCTTCTCACTTCTCTCCTCCCTTTTTTCTTCCTCTTCATCCCCTTTCTTCTTTTTTACTCTACAACAGCTACTTCTCTCTTCCTGCATTTCTTCCTTCCCCTCCTTCTCCTCTTTCCACTTTCTCACATTTCACTCTTTTCCTCATGCTCTTGCTCCTCCAATGTTCCCCATTCCCTTCATTCATAACTTCTCTTTCTTTCTACTCTTCTTTTTTCAACTTTCATGCGTATTTATTTATCTTCCATGTGTGTTTTCCTTATTCCTCTTCATCATCATGTCTCTTTTTCTCCTTCTACTCCTTCCACTTTCTTACATCTTACTCTTTTCCTAATAATCTTGCTCCCTATTATCATCTCCATTTTCTTCTTCCATTATGTTTTTCTCCACTTCTCTTTCTCTCTACTTTTCTTCTTTCCTTCTCTCCTTCTTTGGGGTGGGTTAAGTGGAAGAGGGGGCTCTTATGCCTCAACTTCGCCCACAGCACTTTTATTACTTGTAAAGTGCACAAATAAAAGTCATTTATCTATCTATCTATCTTCTTTCTTTATTTATCTTCCACGTGCCTCTCCTCCTCATAATCCTTCTTTCCCTTTTTCTCTGCCTTCCATTTCTCTTTCTTTCTACTTTTCTTCTTTCCTCCTCTCCTTCTTCCCTCTCTTTATTTATCTTCCACATGTTTCTACTCCTTACTATCCTTCTTTCACTCTTCCTCTGCCTTCCTATTTTCCTTCTTCCTCTAATAATTTTTCCTGAAATGCAAGTATAGAGAGCTGTAAGGTAAGAATGTTCTCGAACATAGTTGTTCTCAGTGATCCCTGTTGAACAATAATTTTGCAAGAGAGTTGTAACAACCACTCGCAACATTATAAGTTCCTTCGCAGCAGCACAAGTTCAACAACTGCGCTACTATTAAACAGAAATAAGTTACAAAGTTTCTCCACCTCTTCTCCTACAACAGCTACTTCTCTTCGTCCCCTGCCTACTCCTCTTTTTCTCTTCCTACGCCTCTCTTTCCTTTTTTTGCCTTCTCTTCTCACTAATCTCTTTCCTTTTTCTCCTCCTCTTCCTCCCCTCATCGCATCACCTCTCTCCTCTTCTTTTGTTCTTCGTCCCTTCAAGAAGAAATTCAACGAATGCAGCAAAGCGTATTGTTCAAATATCATCTTCCTATTATTTCAAAACGCTTGAATGCCTGTCCTTCATGGAATAAATTGGAGTCAAAAGTTTGAGCCGAGTTGCAGAAAACTCCAATTCAGTTGTCGGGAAAGACAAATTGCGCTTCATGTCGTTCATTGTAGTAGAAAATAATTGAAGACCAGTATATACTTCATAAGAATCATGATTTAAAACATATATATATATATATGAGAATACGTACCGAACTCCTACTAAAAACGGTCCTAAGAGATGAGTCATTGGGGTCAAGACCCTCCAAAATTGAAATTTTGCTGAGAAAGCAAAAAATAATTCAGCAAAGTCCCAACTTCTTAAGAATCATGATTTAAAACATATATATATATATATATATGAGAATACGTACCGAACTCTTACTAAAAACGGTCCTAAGAGATGAGTCATTGAGGTCATGACCCTCCAGAATTGAAATTTTGCTGAGGAAGGGCTGTGAAAGAGGGGTTTTCTCAAGAAATAGGTTATCAAAGACCCAACTTCTGATCCGTAGCCTAAATGAATCAGAAATTAATTCAAGGTTTTTTAGTTTGCATTCAAAGCTCCTCCCCCTTTTACTATTGGGTGTGTCACGTTAAAAACAACAACCAATCCCATGACTCTTCCTTATTTTTTTAAATTAGGATCTTAAGCACCTCCCCCTCCTAATATTGGGCGTGCCACGTCACAGGCAGCAACCAATCCCATGACTCGTTCACCGATTCTAGTCGGCTCGGCCAATCAGGGGCTCCTGCCCATTTTTTCAACCAATAGTATCATTTTATGTTTCCAAATATAATGCATATACATTGTATCTGATGTATATTTCTTCTTTGTTCGTAGAAGGTATAACTGTTGATGTCATAGTACATCTTATTGAAAACTTTTTTTGAAGGGTGAAACCTACATAGGTTTGATACCTGTTATGAGTAGAATGATGGTGATTGATGAGTTGGATTAAAGGTTTTAGATGGATTCCAAACCACTGGAAAGTGATTTTACAACAGAGAACAGAGGATGAGTTGAATGATGGTGATTGATGAGTTGGATTAAAAGTTTTAGATGGATTCCAAACCACCGGGAAGTGATCTTACAGAAGAGAACATACCACCTGGAATCCCATGAGACATGCAAGATGAACACCAAATATAAATTATATATTTAAAAATCTTTATTTATCTATTTTTAAAGGATCTCTTAGCATGGTGATGCATTGACCAAGGGAAAGTTCAAGATAGTGGGTAAGTTCAAGTTCCTCTTGTAGGATCTGCACTGATACAGATTGAACAAAAAGTTAACTATATTTTCAGGTTCCTAACTAATTTTTGGGTCCATATTTGTAAATTTGAATTTTCCTTAGCTTGAGGTAGACTTAAAAATTCTTTAGAGAGTATGCTTTTCAATCCCCGTATTCATGGACCTTACTTAAGGTTTCCTTGACCTATTCTCACGAATAGGACAGCCTGCAAGTGATAATTTAAAAAATATAAATGAAATTTATAATGATCTCACATTCTCGGTTACATAATTCTGGAGAATCATTATTTTCTGTTTGGAATCATCAAGGAATAATAACTCTGTCATCTGATTATTAAAACAGTAAATTCTATTTTAGATGGAGCTGAGAGGAGTTTTGTGAGATTTGTGGAGCGGTGAAAGAAAGAAAGAAAAGAAAAAAAACGAAAGATTGAGAGAGTGTGAGGAAGATAGAATGAAACCGAGTAAGAGAAAGAGAGAATGAGTGAGAGACGGTAAAAGTGTGAGTAAGATGAGGGAAAGAGAAAAGGAGAGAAGGGTGAGAGAAAAAGAGCGACAGACGGTAAAAGAATGAGAGAGATGAGGGAAAGAGAAAGAAGTAAAAGGGAGAGAGAGGGAGAAAGAGTTAGCGAGAGAGAGGAAGAGCGAAAAGGAAGAGAGAGAGTATGAGGGAGAGAGGAGTAGAGGTTAAAACAGGTGGAAAAAAAGGACGCAATTATGCCTGAAGGGAGAATTTATCTTAATAAGCTCTTCAGCAGAAGCCTGCCAGGGAAAACAACAGGAATAATGGTAATGTACGTTCAAACAGGTCATAAGCGCGGTGTCCTACAAGCCAGCAAGTCTAAATGGGGTCGCTAAATTACTCCTGGGAGGCATTTCAAGAGATTCATTTTTGCTTTTGTTGAAGAAACTCATTTTAATCATAATTTACTTCAAGGTTTTTTAGTTTGTATTCTAAATTCTTACTACAATGCAGTCATCAGAATAGTTGGAATATACTTTCTTTTTATTGGCGAAGGTGATATTGTGGAAGATCGGTGGTTCGGAACCCACCTAAAACTGAAGGTCCAACTCATCAATCACCATCATCTAATTCATTACCCATGCACAGGTCTCAGACCTATGTGGGCTTCATCTTCCGAACAAAAGATATCCATAATGAATAACAAGACTTGAAGTTGTCACAACCACATTTATTTGAAACCGCGAAATACTAGTTTCGGTTGTTACAGCATTATCAATCTCAAACATACTAAAAGTAAAGTACAGAGTAGCTTAATATCGTCTATACTAAACACAGAATGATAGTATTGACTGAGGGAGAACGTGTCTCTGATACGCTGATCTTCATTGAAGGTCTGCGGTTGGCTGAAGGCCATAACAAGTCACGCCCATTGCTGGGAGGAACAACAAGCAAAAAAGTGTCAAAATCAAGAACCAAAAACCGTGAACAAATAGAAAGCAACAAACAAGAACAATACACAAGTAGGCTAGAATTTAAGAAATTAAAATTAAAAAATTGAAGCTGACTGAAATGCAGTTGAGGTCAAGCGAGAAAAAACACGAGAGTACCGTTATTAGAATGTAGACCATTAATTCAATATCGGTACTTTCATGCTTTTCTTGGTTGACCTTGACTGTATTTCAGTGCCTGTTCGAGCGTATTTCTCACTAATTACAGATGGCCTGAATAGAGTTTGAAACAATTCCAATATTTATAACTTTCACTTCTCCAACTGATACCGTTTTTTCATGATTATAATGGTAAAATAAATTTCTGTATCAAGGTTGAAGCTGTTCTGTTATCTTGCGTTAGAAGTCTTTTCTTTCTCTCACAGATATCAACAAACATTTTCTCAACCCTGCTGTTTCAAATTTTCACCTTTGTTTCAAATTCTAAACTAAAGATTCCCAAACCCAGCTTTAAACGGTTCTGTCACTTGCAGTCTGTTTCAGATAATCAAATTGAAACGAAATTTCTGAACATACCCACAAAATAATTCAATTACCTGCAGAAAATAACATGATTAGAAGTTTATACTCACGAAAAATTATTGTGCCACGCATTCAACCATAAAAAACCAGCGAGGAATCACATATAGGTGAAAGTTATAGACTTCAATAAAAACTTTTTATTGAGGATGTGAAAAATCCACGGGGTTGTGTAGGTGACATATAGGTTACCGCAAGGCCTCATAAATTTCATCGTTGTCAACTGCATATATTCAAATTGAATTTATTATTACGATGGCTGTGGCTTAAGAAAAGGGAGCGAACCAGGAACAACCCACGCTTATTACAATGTAGATTACATACTGGAAGGGCTCAGATTGTAAAGAGGAAACTCACCATGTTCCATTAGAGTCTATTGTATTGTTGGAGGGAGCAGATTGATGAATTCATTAAGTTTCTCCCTATATTCGATGTCACAGTGTCACCTTTTGATATTTTAACGAGATTTCGATATTAATGGAGAATAATTGACGTTGATCCACTGCAGGGGAACATTGAGTTGACTTGTTGCTTGAGTATTAATATGGAAATATTGTGGTGGGGACCTTTTTGTTTGTGTACAATATATTGGAAATTAATGTTATAGGATACATCAATATATTCTTCAATATACAAAAGTTATGTATTGTTTTGGAGTATCAGTGTGACATGCTCGTTTAATTGAATATGGAAATTTAAGACTTGTAGATGCAGAGGAGGAGAAGGAGTTAGATTAGATTAGATTACTTTATTCATGATCCAATTTTTTTCAAAAGTGTGTTTACATACAATATTTTAACATCACATAGAACGTAGACCTGGTTGATACTATTTACACTTTGTTGGAGATTTTTTTTTGAGGATGAAGCCCACATAGGTCTGAGACCTGTGCGCGGGTAATGAGTTGGATAATGGTGATTGATGAGTTGGACCTACAGTTTTAGGTGGGTTCCGAACCACCGGATATTAACAGTAATGTAACTTTTTTTTATTGTTGATGATGCCCACTTGAGTCCGAAACTTTTGCGTGGGTAATGAGGTGAATGATTACACTTAAATGCCTGACGGTGGAGCGGGATTCGAACCCACGACAGCAAGCTGAAGTTGCGACGCCCCAACCAACTGCGCTAAGCGGCCCGCCAAATTAATTCAATTGGTAGAGCTAATGAAATGAAATTCTAAGTGATGCATTGACTTGAAAAGGCGAAGTTTGGATAAAAATTCGTCCATTCGAGCACTTGACCTCAAGAACATTTGGTTTTCGCTATTTTTAAATTCAGCAAAATATTGAAT